>CM042448.1:24325562-24361525 GCA_023631565.1 Gymnocephalus cernua | reverse complement strand
CTCCTCTTAGTTTGAGGTATATTAAATTGTCTTTGACATACTGGGTTAGACTGCTGGGAAGTAATAATAATCCAGCAAGCTCAGGACTTAATGTTTGCTGGGAATATCAAACAAAATCACAAGGGTTTGGGTGGAACATCAACAGCATAGCAGAACAGTATGGAATGAAAGATCTGAAATGTAGTCCATCATTGGTTCTGAGTGCTACACCCCCCTGGATTCTTCCATCACCAGAGGTTAACAGGGAACTGCTGGAAGGAAACAGAGAGGATCCAAATGAACAAAGTGTTGCAGCGTACTGCCAGGGTTATATAAAATCATCATTCTATGGATGTGTTCAAATCTACACAGACGGTTCAAAAGATCCACAAAATGGTCATTGTGGGATTGGGTTGTTTATCCCAGAATGTAATAAAAGACATGGCTATAGGTTAAATAATGTTCTTTCTGTGTATTCTATTGAGATGACTGGGATAATAACAGCTCTAAGGTGGATTGAAGAGGTTAAGCCAATGAGAGCTGTGATCTGTACAGATTCCATGGCAGCTATTCATAGCCTAGATACAGGTCATTCATCAAGAGAAGATCTGATTACAGAAATTAAACATTTACTTTTACAATTCAGGAATCTTGGAATCAATATTCAGTTTTGTTGGGTTCCAGCTCATATCGGTATTACAGGAAACGAAGAGGCCCATAAAATAGCGAAAAAGATGCTGAAAAACAAATGTACAGGAATGAATGTACCACTGGGGAAGGGTGAAGCTAAATCTCTGATTACGTCTGAAAATATGCAAAGATGGCAAACTGAATGGGAGGCTGAGGTTAATGCTGGACACCATCATAAAACACAGGAGATTGTGACCGGGAAAAGGGTTACTTCATTGAGTTTATATAGACGGGAAGAAGTACCAGACTTAGATTAGGTCACGCAGGGTTGAATGCTACCTTACAAATAATAGGTTCTAGCAATGGCTTATGCATAGACTGCCAAGACAAAGAAGATGTAGATCATGTGCTTTTTGTGTGTAAGAAGTATAATGATAATAGAATACAATGGCAGGAAATGGAAGGAGAGAATGCAATACGTGGTATTCTTGAAGAACAGGGTATGGCAAGGGAAACACTGGAAGCTTTATTTATTGTTCTTCATAATACTGGATTAGTTAAAAGAATATCCAAAAAGTCCAGGTCCACCTCAAAAGGTCCTGAATCCCCAGTTGGGTCGGGGCTGTTTTGGCAGCACAAGGGGGGCCAAAATAATCTGTCAGCTTGGTTTTAATGTTGCTGCTGAAAGGTCTCTATTAAACTGTAATCCCAATAATCATTTGTCTGAAAAGGCTTTTCCTATGGAACTTCCTGCTGACTGAGCTGCAGCTGTTAAGTCCTGGAAATCCTCTGATGGTCCACACGGTCTCTGGAGGACTAAATCTTTGTGGACCACGTTCTTTCCCAGGATGCAGCACCAAATGGGACTTAGCTTCCAGTCCCCCTCGCTAAGGACAAGGCTTGCTTTTTCCAAAACATCCAATGGCCGCTGTAGAGAGGAAACTAGGCCGTCCCTCCAGAAAAACGGGATCATTTTTTCAAATGCGCCGCACTTTCGCCGCTTAATTGCCGATTTCCACGCTAAATATGCGGGTCTTGTGTTTGGAAGATTCCAGCTGTGTCCTGCAGGTGCCACGCCCCCTGTTCTTTGCCACTCAGGTCTCCCTGTAGTTCACCACACCTGCAATCAATGAGCCTCAATCAGCTCCAGACTCTATCAGACAGCACCTGGGCACACAGCCCCCCCTTTGGTCATACCACATGGAGGGGGTTTGATGCTGAAATACTGTGTCTCCTGCCTGGTGTGTGTTATTAAGATCAGTAAGTTTCTACGTTTTTTTCCTTTGAATGACTTTGATGAAATGAACATGCTAATGTAGACGAGTGCCAGTCTGGTTTGGTGCTGTTCTGGTGCATTAATTAGTTGGTGAGCTGTTTAAAGGTGCTGTATTGACTAGTTGAACAGGTTTACATCACTCATCTGAGTTCCCTGTAAGATATGTGCATTGGAGTCGTTCTATTCATTGTTAGTGAGGAACAGAGCAGATAATATATATGTTTTGTTATCCAGATTAATTGTGACTTTGTGACACTAACTCATCCCATGTCCTCAGAAACCACACACACACACAGACAGACACACACACACACACACACACACACACACCTGTAACCTGTCTACTTCATGATGGCTGGAATAAAAGACTTGTGGAATTGAAAGTGACTGGATGACCTGTTCTTACCCCCCCCCCCCCCCCCACAGCCTCTCAAACCTCCTTTTCAGCTATCATGATTTCATAATCCGCATTTTTGTTGCAAAAAAGTCACATATATCTCAGCAGAAAGATGAAACATGTTGTTTACTTCACACAAGAGCAGCCATTTTCCCCTGTTGCCATGGGAACGTTATGAAGTGACGTCATTTCTCCTAGTGAGAACACGGTGTTGGGGAATCACTTTTTCTCTTTTTCATCAAACTGCAGTTTTTGCAACTTCATCACATAATATTGCATAAATATCCCAAATATTCATCATATTTATTAAGAAAACGTGCCGCATAATCAAGGATTTTTGCCTCAACAATCACAAAAAAACTCTGCGTTTTTCTGGAGGGACTGATTGTTAATGTAACATTCCTTATTGATCTAAGTGTGTGTGTGTTCCAGTATTTTTGTGTGTTGTTTGTGTTGTTTTGTCGTCAGCATGGCGTCTTCCTATAAAATCCCCAAAAAGAAAGGATCTGACTCCGCCCCCCTGCACACGTCACCGCTGTCCCGCCTCCAGAGCTCCGCCCCTGAATTTAAGGTGGTATTACTAACTAACTAACTAGCTGCTGGCTCTTTTAAGGTGGTAGATATTTAAAGTGAACAGTAACAGAGTTGTTTTGTCTCAACAGAGTTACGGGCATCAGTCCGGCAGAGGCAGAGGTGACAGGATGCATGCTGGGAGTGCGCTGGGCTCGTCTGCGGGCAGACAGAGGTGTGTAGAGCGCCGCCTACAGGCCGCACGCTGCATCACATCAACACATAGCAGCACAGCACAGTAAGAGTGTCTATGTGAGAACTAAATGTCAAACGTGCGTCCAGCGCGCCTCTCTTCAGGGACGTGGTCCAATCACTGCTGGGGCTCAATGTCCCCGCCAGAGGAGCAGCAACAGCCAATCACAGCCGAGGCCGGAGCAGCCAATCACAGCCGAGGCAGTTTCCAGCCGTATCCAGCAGCCTGCAGGCTGAACAGGAAGTCCCAGAAACACTGTGGTCAGATTCTGATTTAATAAAATGTTATCAGACCCAAATATCAGCTGGTCCACAGGCTCCAGGGGCCTCATGTAGAAAAGATTGCGCAGCTTTCATACCAGAAGATGGCGTACGACCAAAATTTGAAAAGTACCTACGCACAGAAATATTCAGGGCCCGGTTTTTCAAAAGGTTTAATCCGGATAAAATTGATCCGGATTTAGTAATCCTTTTTTTTGCGATCCCTGATCACGTAATCCAGTTTACTTTTGAGCCAGTTTTTCAAAGCAACATCGGATCGGATCAATCTGATCCGGATAGGAACTCTTCAGGATCACCAAATCTGGATAACCAGCTCAAACAGGATAGGAAATCACAATGTAGAACTATAGATATGTAAAGAGCAACAAGTAGAATAGCCAGTGTGGGGTCAATATAAGTTTATTTTTATTTGAAATGAAAACACACACATTTAAAAAAAACAAAAAAACAAGAAACCCCCCCCCCATCCTCTTCCAGCAGTCCGCTCATCTGAGACCTACAACACTAACACTGATTTGGATTTGTTTTGGATTTTAAAAATCAGTGATTGCCATTCTTTGCATGTTTTTGGTTATTCTGTAATCATGGCATGCATCACTAATAAATATTCTAAAAACAAAAATATTTTCGATTGAGGTAGGCTATATATATATATATATATATATATATATATATATATATATATATATATATATATATATATATATATATATATATATAATATATTAGGGCCGGGACTCGATTAAAAAAAATTATCTAATTAATTAGAGGCTTTGTAATTAATTAATCGAAATTAATCTCATTTTAATTGCATATAAATATCTGACCTGAGAACAGTGAGAAGTGATTATTTTCACATGGATTTCTCTCTCCACTCCAACTGGTCTACAGTCGAGTGCGATCCAGTGAGCCAGGCCGTTGGTTCTTATTTCAGACGTGGACTTAGTGACCCTGGTCCTGAACCCAGTCATCTGGTGGAGTGGGGGTTGGGTGCTGGTCCTGAACCCAGTCATCTGGTGGAGTGGGGGTTGGGTGCTGGTCCTGAAACCAGTCATCTGGTGGAGTGGGGGTTGGGTGCTGGTCCTGAACCCAGTCATCTGGTGGAGTGGGGGTTGGGTGCTGGTCCTGAAACCAGTCATCTGGTGGAGTGGGGGTTGGGTGCTGGTCCTGAACCCAGTCATCTGGTGGAGTGGGGGTTGGGTGCTGGTCCTGAACCCAGTCATCTGGTGGAGTGGGGGTTGGGTGCTGGTCCTGAACCCAGTCATCTGGTGGAGTGGGGGTTGGGTGCTGGTCCTGAAACCAGTCATCTGGTGGAGTGGGGGTTGGGTGCTGGTCCTGAAACCAGTCATCTGGTGGAGTGGGGGTTGGGTGCTGGTCCTGAACCCAGTCATCTGGTGGAGTGGGGGTCGGGTGCTGGTCCTGAACCCAGTCATCTGGTGGAGTGGGGGTTGGGTGCTGGTCCTGAACCCAGTCATCTGGTGGAGTGGGGGTTGGGTGCTGGTCCTGAAACCAGTCATCTGGTGGAGTGGGGGTTGGGTGCTGGTCCTGAACCCAGTCATCTGGTGGAGTGGGGGTTGGGTGCGGGGCTAACGTCCACGCTAACTCCTATATGTTTGGCGTTCAGGTGATATTTGAGGCTCGATGTGCTGCGGTGATACGCAGATTCCTCGTTGCATAGCTTGAACACAACCGCGCTCTTGTCGACGCTTCCATCCTTTCGTTTTTTTAAATAAAACTTCCCATCCAAGCAAAGCGGTCTCGGCAGCTTCTTCTTCATGTTCACTGTGGTTTGTTGTTGTCGGAAGTCAAGAACGCTAGTTGGTGCTCCAGTATAATCGGTCTGTCGAAACTCATTCATTGAAAAACGTTCCGCGGTGCTAAAATAAGTGTGGTTAAAATGATGTTATTTATTTTTTGCGTAATTATCGCGCTAAAGTCCCATAATTAATTAATCTTAATTAACGCGCTAAAGTCCCGGCCCTAAAATATATATATATATATATATATATATATATATATATATATATATATATATATATAATCTCAATTAGTGACAGAATAAAATGTATTGTTTTTGGTCAATGTTGACAGCTGTTTGTGGGATTATTTTATGAGGCCAAACACCTTCTACTTTGCTGTAGTTCTATACTGACAGGCTGAATAGTTAAAGCGACCTAATCACTGCAGCCTGATGGATGAACAAATAAAATGAAAACCTTATGAATAAATAGGATATCTTGTAAGATACTGCATGATCCAAATATAGTATTATTTTTTAAGTTTTCATTACATTTTGGGCATGAAATCCACGCTGAATCCACCCTTCTGATGGGATCAGTTTAATCCAGATTTTTTGGATCAAAGTGATCCAAATCCTACAAAAAAGTTCTGAAAAACCCAAAGTAAAGGTTTGATCCGGATCAAAGCCAAGATTGGATTACGTGATCTAATCCGATTATGTAATCAGTTTTTTCTTTTGAAAAACCCATTTTCAAGATTTGATCCAATCCGTTCTCCAAAATCCTAGTGGATTACTTTTGAAAAACCGGGCCCACATGTATAAACCAGGCGTACGCCAGGTCCTGCTCACCTTTCCTTTATACATCACAATCAACGTGACATGGAGCGCACATGAACGAGCCACCGACCCCACCTTGCCTCCTCCCATAAATTAATATGGAAATTATTATAAATGCGTCGTTGACGTCATTCTTCGTCCAATCACAACGGGTTATCCCGCTGCAGACGGAAGAAAACTTCACCGAGGTTTAGGTGCTGATCGCGGAGGTGGAGGCGAGAACTAAAATATTCTGTTTGGAGGTTTGTCATCTTGGATAAGCAATAAAAGAAAATGCCCAGAGGGGCAAATGGTGACCGGGCGGTGAACCATGGCAGAAATTTAAAAAACAATGTCTAATGTCAAAGTGGAAATCAAGAGAATAGAGGCAGCACCACACCAGTTACAGAACAACATGCATCTCAGTGCCAGTCCAAGTGACGCACAATAAGCAGTTTGAACCCACTGATGTAATGCCATTTATTTGAAGTGTTAGTAGGCTAGAGCGCGAGAGAGACCCGACTCAGAGGAGGAGAGGTTAGTGAGGCCAGCGTCTCCACGGCAGGTGACAGCGAGCACGGATCCGCTGCGCCACACATGGATGCGTTTGTTCCTGGGGAGATGGAGCCGTGCGTCCCGCCTCCCGTGCGCCATGGATGTCTGAGCCTCAGTAACTACAGACTTACAGACACTAACAGAAAGATCGCCGATCTTTTTGTTATACAGTGAGTAATATTTCATCTATGAGAAATACAGAGGATGACTGAAAGTGTTTTCTAAGTGGATTCATCATTAATTTCCCGTCCTCATGTTTAACAGGTTAAGCAGCCTGCAGATTGAACAGTTAATGGTATGAAAGATGTGAAACATTAGCCATAAATGATCAAACTTTCATGGAGTATCAGCGGATATAAATATGTTTTTCATACACAACGTCACAGACATATGCCAGTAATTGAAGTGGAAACTTTATTTTGTAATGTTTGGTGATTTTCGGCACTTTTCAGTTAGAATTCTCCACGTTACAGAGCCAGACAAGACTTTGCAGACGGTCCGCACATTCTCACGTCGAGTTCTGTTTTTATACATCACAAAGTGTCCATGACAACCAGCGTACGCAACGTTTATACATGAGGCCCCAGATGTTTGATTATGACAGAGCAGCTGTCAACATGCTCTCCATGTGATCTGGTGCTGATTTTAATACCAACAGACTGGAGATGATCTGTAATCTGAACAGATTTAGTCTCTCTGACTTCTAAACATAACTGTCAGACACACAACATGTGTCCTGTAAACAATCAGCCTTTAAATCAGACACACAGCAGTTACAATCCCAGATTCTAAATCAATAAAAAAGTTTATATAAAACGTCATCATGTTGTCGATTCTGAACCAATCAGCTGTTAGATCAGCTGAGAGGCCGGCGTTTCCCAGCATGCCTTGTGTCCGCCTGGGTCTTGCAGTCGGTGGAAAGTAACTGCGCTGCCTGGGTCTCAAACCTGCGGCCGCCTTGATCTCATGAGGTCATCGTTGACCACGTGGTCATGACGTCAGAGCGAGTCGGGATCAAGTCGGACACAAATCTACCCAGCATGCAACGGGCGGCGCTCGATTCTGCGCAATACGTTGTAAAGCTGCTCTCAGGCACCTTATGACATCAGGTCTGCAAATGGCTGCTATGACAACAATTCTGACAACAATTCTGCAGCATATATATATATATATATATATATATATATATATATATATATATATATATATATATATATATATATATATATATATATATAAATAATTAGGACTGCCAATCGATTAAAAAATGTAATATAATTATTTACAGACTCTGTGATTAATTAATCTAAATTAATCACATACATCATTTTTGCTGTGAAAGTATTTTAAATATTTCAATTTCAATAAATCAATGAATAATCATCATTAGTGACATTAAAGTTAAAAAACTCTTTATTATTATTGTCACTGTTGAAATAATGACCGTACCAATCAACAATATGATCTAATATGCTGAGGAAATGAATTCAGGATCATTCAGTAACGTAATATATAAAACATACTCTCTTCTCACCATATCAGCTCATTGGTAGGTATTGGTATGCATCATTTATTTACATGTGCAGCTCCATGTATTTATCTGAGTGCCCTGCATCATGTTGCACCTCCATCTTGCTCATTCTGCTTGAACCAAAAGAGTTAAAACAATCAGAATCCAAAGTGCAGCAGTAATCAGTCCAGTAGGTATCAGTTGAAAACAGACAACCAGTCCAACCAGTTCAAACCAGTCCTGTGTGACTGTTGGGGATTGTGGCAGCACGCCATGACGAAGGTCATCACATCTAGGTGTAGCTGCTGCAGGGCCGCCATGACTCAGCCTGCAGCCTAAAACAACATCAGCCCAGAGAGGGAAAACACTGAAACACAATGGGAGGATTTAACTAGATTAAATGGGGAAAAGATGTTTATATGTCATTTGGACACAAATACATATTAATAAATGACATTTTGATGTTTGAAAGTATCGAGGTTTTGACATAAATCCAGATATAAATGTAAAATAAAAAAATACAGATTTTCAAATGTGGCACCTGTCAATACTGCCGACGTTGTCTGTGCTGTAATCAGATCAGAATATATTCATGTTCAACATGAAGTATTACTGCTTGAGTGAGTAAATCAACGGGAAACATCCGTGTGTCCAGCAGCAGCAGCGCCGCGTCAGACACGTTTCTGGTGAGAGAGACGTAGAACAATCCACGCAGCTGACACGCAACAGAAACGCCACGCTGACGCCACCCTCACGCCACGCTCACGCCACCCTCACGCCACGCTGACGCCACGCTCACGCCACGCTCACGCCACGCTCACGCCACGCTCACGCCACCCTCACGCCACGCTCACGCCACGCTCACGCCACCCTCACGCCACGCTCACGCCACGCTCACGCCACGCAGCCAGTCTGTCTGCGGCCTGATGCAGCTACTGTCTGGGTGTGTTCTCCTTGTCCTGGGCTGGTCTCAGTAGAGCAGAAGAACCTCTCTGGGTCGCAGCACTACAAGAGGAAAAGAGAGGAAATAAATGCAGCAAGTACATATTACATTATTGTTTCACACCGCTTTGTTACATACAAAGATCAGTGATTGTATTATTTGTTGCGCTGTAAGAAATGATTCTGTGGTCACGTAGATTTGAATTAATGTATCAGGTAAAATATATTCAATATGATTGTGTTTTTGATTTTGAGGCAAATATTTAATTAAATGTTTGGAATAAAATCCACCCATTGTAGTTAAATAAAACATAAGCATTATATTAGTCTAATCCCAAATAGAGAGAATATTGAGTTAATTCAAATTAATGTAATCAGGTAAATTTGAATTGAAAAGCACTTCCTGTCTAGCTAGCTAGCTAGCAGCTGTAATGTTACCCAGCATGCCGTTCGGCTGTGTAAATCTGTAACTGTGAAATTATTAGTGTTATAACTTGTTAGTCACCAATAGTTGTGTGCTATGGTGTTGTATCCTGTTAGAGATCAAACAGAAGTAAAGAGAGGTAGTTGTGGGTTATTAATTGTTGTGTAATAAAGTTCCTACCATGAGTGAGAAGGTACGTAGTGAACACGGCTCCCGTTCTGACGTCACTCGCAGAATCATTCGGCCGCGGCGTTCTCTGCAGCAACGCACCGGTGTCACGCTATATGAAAAATATTCATATCATACAGGAAATGAATACCGGTTTAATTCATTGCATTGATTTGCACATTCAAATTGATGTGCAGATGAATGTAGATGATTATTACTGAATTATATATTGATATGTAGAATTAAATATGTTCTTTTGAAATGTAATTAATAATATTGCTTGTAATCTGTTGCCTCGTTTTTATTGAGTAGATATGGTGTATATTTTCTTACAGTGTACATCAAATTAATTTTCCTTTTTCAGATGCTCAGAGCTGTTTGTCAAAAGTTGAGTTCCAGAGTAAATGTCCCGGGGACCATGTGTCACATATATAGTGAAACATCAACCAATGTGTCCCTGAGCAAGGCACTTAACCCCCCGCTGCTCCAGAGGTGTGGGACCTCTGACATATATAGCAACTGGAAGTCCTTCTGGATAAAAGCATCAGCTAAATGATGTGGAATGTAATAATGTGTAGTATTAATAGTTTGGAGTACTTCTTCTACTGCGTCGCTGAGTTTAACGATAAAGTTTGTTCATCACATTTTAAACATGTTGGAACTCGACGTGTGGAAAGTTCCTCTGTTGTCAGAGTTTCTGGTTCTACAGGATTCTTTCTGGCTCCTCCTCCTCCTCCTCCTCCTCCTCCTCCTCCTCCTCCTCCTCCTGATCCAGCTGAAACAGGTTATTGTTTAGCTGTCAGAGACAAAGGTTCCAGTCGACCCACGTGATGAATACTTGCGTGACGGGGGGGTAAAGTTAGGCAACATTTTGGCGAGGAGGAAACTGGCATGTCCATTTTCAAAGGGGTGTGTTGACCTCTGACCTCCAGGTATCTGGATGAAGATGTTTCTGTGGGCCGAGCCTTCTCTTCACAGACCCCCCCCCCCCCTCTCTATGATAAGACTAGCCAACATCAACATAGATCAGGGTCTGATTCTCTGGATCAGAGACTTCCTCTCATGTGTAAATGACATTTTGTCAGGAGTCCATACCATCAGTACAGGTTACCCACAATGCAGCGGTCTTTGTGTAAAGTGTAAATCTCTTAGTGAAGAGACTTTTTCCCAGTGGAGGAGGAAGTGCATCTCTGACCAGTTAGTGGTCACTGAGCCTGTATTTAGTCAGGATCAGTCTCTTCTTCTTGTCTCTGACAGTCTTCAGATAATCTGTCAAATAACCATTTAGTCTTCTTTGTTTGCTTTCTCCATTGTTCTAAATATTGGTCTTTTGAATGATTCATCAGAAGCTCATCCCAGTGTATCACTGGATGTCCAGTGACAGCCGGCTCAAGCACATGCAGCATGGAGGCCCTCAGGATGCCTCACCTTGGTCATATGGTTATATATGTCTTTGTGGGGGAAAGCAGGGTTGAGGCTGCAGCCAGCATGGCTACTTCTATATGTAGTGAGGTTGCCTCTGCCATGATGACTGCGATGGAGAAATTGTGGCTTCAGAGCACAGACTGTCAGTGAAGGATGACGACATGGTCGGGGTCTCAAAAGCCGATAGTGTCCATTCCACCAGTGCAAAGTGGAGCCGTAAAAGTGTAAGCACAGTTAAAAAGTGAAGGGACAGCAGCAGGAGATGGAGGAGGGCCCTACAGATGGAGCTGGTGTGGATATGTAGACTGTAAACTACCTTGGGGAGACCAGGCTGTGTAATGGTTGTGATGTGTCAGTTTGAAGTTTGTGATGTAATGGTGTTCAGTTGACGGCCATGTTGATGTGTTGTTTTGATGTTATGATCAGTGATGGATGAACCAATAATGAGTTTTGGATGTTAAACAGTGTGATACATGGATCTTACTTGGACCTAAAGCATATGTTGTCTGTAATTCATGGCTTTCAGTAGAAATTAGTGGAATTTTGCCATAAAAATCTTTAAAGCCCGTTTTCTCTAAATGACTTTTCTCTCATACTCCAAGTCTGTAATCTCCACTTCAGTAGCACCTATATACACCAAACCTTCCAGTCTTGTACATAGTTATATTGTGAAGACAATTATACAGGGATTTGTAAATATATTATTCATAGCCTGATTTATATAACATTTTATTCCAAAAAACATGACGAAAATCGATTTTTTAAGGCTATTGACAGTATATTCTGATTTACAGGATAACAAAAGTAGATATCCATAAATCCCTCTGTAAGTTTTTTCCATCTAATATCTGAACACAATGAAAAAATAATTTTGAACGTGGCTTTATCCAATACTCAGATTTTGTTTTTTAGAATATATGCATATTAGCTCATATTTCATAAGATAATGCCTAATTTGCATATTTAAACATTACATTACAGAAAACTTGTAATACATTTTGTTTCTCATCTTAATGTAAGAAATCAACTGGCAGAGTTTCATGGTGATATATTCTAGTTAAAAGAATTTCCCTATTCACCTGTAGTGTCTCGCCTTAAGCTGCCAGCTCAAGAACAAGCTCAACAGGATAGAGACAATGGCTAGCAACACAGTGGGAAAACCCCAAACACCTGACCCAGATATACACCCCCCCCCCCCCCCCCCATCAGCCAGTCTGAGCTCCTGGAGTCTGGGAGGAGCTTCAGAGTCTCTGGCAACAAGTGTTTTAAATCTTTGATTCCAGATGGCGTCAGTGTCCTCAACCAAACTAGTGCCAACATCCCATTGAGCAGCTGTCTTAATGTCTTTAAGTCTATTTCTTCTTCCTGTTTCTACTTCTGTCTGAGACGTCGTCTGGATGTTTATTGGTCCTGAATGTTGGTGAGACAAAGACACATTTACACCCTGGTGGACAATAAAGATTTATTCTATTCTATAATCATCCAGTTATTATCAGCCTTCTCTTCACAGACCCCCCCCCCCCTCTATGATAATCATCCAGTTATTATCAGCCTTCTCTTCACAGACCCCCCCCTCTATGATAATCATCCAGTTATTATCAGCCTTCTCTTCACAGACCCCCCCCCTCTCTATGATAATCATCCAGTTATTATCAGCCTTCTCTTCACAGACCCCCCCCCTCTATGATAATCATCCAGTTATTATCAGCCTTCTCTTCACAGACCCCCCCCTCTATGATAATCATCCAGTTATTATCAGCCTTCTCTTCACAGACCCCCCCCCCCTCTATGATAATCATCCAGTTATTATCAGCCTTCTCTTCACAGACCCCCCCCCCCTCTATGATAATCATCCAGTTGTTATCAGCCTTCTCTTCACAGACCCCCCCCTCTATGATAATCATCCAGTTATTATCAGCCTTCTCTTCACAGACCCCCCCCCCCTCTATGATAATCATCCAGTTATTATCAGCCTTCTCTTCACAGACCCCCCCCCCCCCTCTATGATAATCATCCAGTTATTATCAGCCTTCTCTTCACAGACCCCCCCCCCCTCTATGATAATCATCCAGTTATTATCAGCCTTCTCTTCACAGACCCCCCCCCCCCTCTATGATAATCATCCAGTTGTTATCAGCCTTCTCTTCACAGACCCCCCCCTCTATGATAATCATCCAGTTATTATCAGCCTTCTCTTCACAGACCCCCCCCCCCCTCTATGATAATCATCCAGTTATTATCAGCCTTCTCTTCACAGACCCCCCCCCCCTCTATGATAATCATCCAGTTATTATCAGCCTTCTCTTCACAGACCCCCCCCCCCTCTATGATAATCATCCAGTTATTATCAGCCTTCTCTTCACAGACCCCCCCCCCCTCTATGATAACCATCCAGTCATCAGGCTCGTTGGAGGTGAACTGCTCCTCTCCTGTAAAGTGGTCGAGAGCAGGCTGCAGCATCCAGGGGGGGGGGGGGGGGCTCTCAAGTCAGACAGTCAGTAACAGAGCAGGACGATGGACAGAGTACTTTCACCGTGTAGTATTAATAGTTTGGAGTACTTCTTCTACTGCGTCACTGAGTTTAACGATAAAGTTGTTCATCACATTTTAAACATGTTGGAACTCGACGTGTGGAAAGTTCCTCTGTTGTCAGAGTTTCTGGTTCTACAGGATTCTTTCTGTCTCCTCCTCCTCCTCCTCCTCCTCCTCCTTTTTGTTTTTGTGTTTGTGATGTAATGGTGTTCAGTTGACGGCCATGTTGATGTGTTGTTTTGATGTTATGATCAGTGATGGATGAACCAATAATGAGTTTTGGGTGTTAAACAGTGTGATACATGGATCTTACTTGGACCTAAAGCATATGTTGTCTGTAATTCATGGCTTTCAATAGAAATTAGTGGAATTTTGCCATAAAAATCTTTAAAGCCCGTTTTCTCTAAATGACTTTTCTCTCATACTCCAAGTCTGTAATCTCCACTTCAGTAGCACCTATATACACCAAACCTTCCAGTCTTGTACATAGTTATATTGTGAAGACAATTACACAGGGATCTGTAAATATATTATTCCTAGCCTGATTTATATAACATTTTATTCCAAAAAACATGGCGAAAATAGATTTTTTAAGGCTTTAAGTTTAAAGTTTAAGTTTTAAGTTCCTCTGTTGTCAGAGTTTCTGGTTCTACAGGATTCTTTCTGTCTCCTCCCCCTCCTCCTCCTCCTCCTCCTCCTCCTCCCCCTCCTCCTCCTCCTCCTCCTGATCCAGCTGAAACAGGTTATTGTTTAGCTGTCAGAGACAAAGGTTCCAGTCGACCCACGTGATGAATACTTGCGTGACGGGGGGGTAAAGTTAGGCAACATTTTGGCGAGGAGGAAACTGGCATGTCAATCAACTGAAGATTAATTTCCTGTTAATCACTGCTGGTTGTTGCTGCTCCTCTGATCTCTGTTGTCAGAGAGTTTCTGGTTCTACAGGATTCTTCCTCCTCCTCCTCCTCCTCCTCCTCCTCCTCCTCCTCCTCCTCCTCCTCCCCCTCCTCTTCCCCCTCCTCCTCCTCCTCCTCCTCCTCCTCCTCCTCCTCCTCCTCCTCCCCCTCCTCCTCCCCCTCCCCCTCCTCCTCCCCCTCCTCCTCCTGATAGTGATATAGATCAGTAGATGTACAAAGATTGTGTGACAACAAAGGTGTGAAGACTAACAGCTGAGCATACCAGGGCAGATGAATAGAGCAAAAGAACGTAAACAGATGTGATCGTGATGCAGGTGAAGATGGTCACCAAACGTACGGCACTCTGGGAGACAACACAAAAATAAACAACATTGATACGAGCCTATATGTAAATTAGTCTCTTAGGCCATCCGTAGATAGTTAATAAGGATTCACTGTGCCATGTATGTTTAAAATCAAAACATGATTTTTTTAATAGCTTACGCACTAAAGTTATGTAAACTTGTTTAAATGAATCAATACATTTATATAGTTAATAATGACAATAAATTGTTGTACCAGCAATATCTCCAAGTTTTGGTTTTCACTTTAGAAATCTCAAATGTCATGATGATCTGCCAATGCAAGAGAGTACCGGCACCTTTTTTTCCACTTCAAGCACTGCTCTAAAATATCAAATGACAACATTACCAATAATCAGTAACATTATTAATCATCATGTCGTTGGTTAACAGTTAAAATAACTTTAACTGAAGCTGGTTGTTATGAAGTGTTGCTGCTCCTCTGATCTCTGTTGTCAGAGTGATTCTGGTTCTACAGGATTCTTTCTGTCTCCTCCTCCTCCTCTTCCTCCTCCTCTTCCTCCTCCTCCTCCTCCTCCTCCTCCTCCTGATCCAGCTGAAACAGGTTATTGTTTAGCTGTCAGAGACAAAGGTTCCAGTCGACCCACGTGATGAATACTTGGAAAGTTCCTTGTGTTGCATTCAGGGGACAAAGAAAGAACAAACTCACATTGAGAACAACAACCAGTTACACAGAGAGAAGAAACTAAGCTCTTATTGTGAAAATCTGCTTCCTGACAGGTGGAGCTGTGACTCATCAGGAAACAACTCACCTGAGCTCTTCTTCATCAACTCTTCTTCATCAACTCTTCTTCATCAACTCTTCTTCATCAACTCTTCTGACTGTGTGAAGAAAGTGTGAGTTTCTGTTTGATCCGTTAACAACTCGTTAGTCTTTGGTCTCTTCAGGTTAGTTTCTGGCTCTGTGATGTTAAATCTAATGTTTCTACTTCACTTCTTATTTCCTGACAAAGTGTGGACGACTCTTGTGATGAAGATCAGAAATCTGTCTGCAGCAGTTAGTGTCGGTCGGTCTGTTCACTGACACGACTGATGTGGAGACAACATGACTCAGCTCTTTTATTCTCTAACTACATCAACTAATATGGAACTGTAACTGTAATATGTAACATCACTATGAGCTGGCACTCCTCCAACAGGAACTAGTGGCGCTTCTTTATGAGGCAACTTCATCTTCAACTTCAATAACATGTTATTAGTAGTTATAGTAGTAGTAGTATAGTAGTTATTAGATCCTGATGAGGACTCTCTACAGATAGAGTAGGTGGAGAACACTCTCAGACATCATCTGGTGTGACAGTGGTGAGAAATAACTTCTGATGTCTAAATTCCTGCATTCAGATATATTAGTATATTAGATATATTAGTATATTAGATATATTAGTATATTAGAAATATTAGTTTGTACAAATTTAAGTTACAAAACGTTGTAGGTTTCCACAGAATGAAGCCGTAGCTCGACGCTCTTCTAAATCTCCTCGTCTTAATCCACATAAAACAATCCACAGGACCACACGGTGACATTTTAACCTTTTACTTTTACACACTGTCCAAACTCCACTTTCTGAAGATAATGCATAGAGCCAGAGAGAGAAGGTGAGACTGGTAAAGGAAGTTGTTGTATGCTAATTAGTAAAACATAAATGACTGCATTCAGGCTCCCACTAACGTCCTTATTTACCTGACCCATCAGAGACCAGATCCTGCTGGACCTGAACCTGAACCCAGCTGTGTGTCTATGAAGAGTCACCGGTCCATGAAGACACACCTTTAAAAACCACGGCGACCTGTAAGGGAGATTAGAATGGAGAAAAGTGTGAAGGAGCGAATACGTGAGATGGAGGAGAAGAGAATTGAAATGGAGACGAGAAGACCGAGGTGAGTTGTCCTGAAACCTCCAACAATCTGTAAGTAGTCTTGTCTCATTGGGTGGGTGGTCTTCTTCTAGAGGGTCTCTGTGTTTCCAGCCCACTGTAGCCTGTCATCCAGGTGCACCCTGGGATATCTACGGACCTGTTTTTACCTGGTTTTAGTGTGTGTGAACCAGTGAAAATGAATGGCAGTAACGTCAGCAGGGCACACAGATGCAGGGGGCGTGTGAATATAATCTAGTGTGTGATTGGTTATCAGCTGGCCAGTGTTTCACTTTCCCTCCAATATTATAAACATAATAAAGACACCTGGACTGGGTCGACACCAAAAGCCATATTTGGTAAGACCAGCAGCAGAGACCGAGACAAGTCCAAGACCATAGAAAATCCATCTGGAGTCCAAGACCGGACTCGAGTACTACGGCCCTGCACTACCCTGTACTATTACTACAGATATTCCTGCTGTCATGTCTCCTTTAGTTGTTTATTAGTCTCTGATTGGCCGATCTCACAGCTCTGAGTGAACTAGGGAGCTGATTGGTCAAAGCAGCAGCTGTGAAATGATGTAATTTACTTTATGACGTCAGCAACATGACAGAACATTTAAAAGAACAACTCCTCCTGAACAACAGTGGTATCTTGTTAAAGTAGAGTCTTATAAAGGATATTTTTATTAATTTTAATTAGAGCCGACCGATAAAGGGTTTTTAAGATCGATATCGATAAAATATTTGATTTAAAAATATTCTGAGTTTCAGAAACGCGTAACAAAACATAACCAGATTAACTAATATTAGTTTTTTGTAGTGATTTATGAGTCCTCACTAAAATAATATGATAATGCAGTTTAAAAATAAACCAGTTTGTTTTATTGTCCCAACAGAACATCAAAATATATTAAAGTTCTGATCAATGAAATTAAATTAAGATCTGAGACTTAAAGGGTTAAACATGAGAGTTTCTAACAGGGGGTGTGTGTGTGTGTGTGTGTGTGTGTCTGTGTGTGTGTGTGTGTGTGTGTGTGTGTGTGTGTCTCTGTGTGTGTGTGTCTCTCTGTGTGTGTGTGTGTGTGTGTGTCTGTGTGTGTGTCTCTGTGTGTGTGTGTGTGTGTGTGTCTGTCTGTGTGTGTGTGTGTGTGTGTGTGTGTGTGTGTCTCTCTGTGTGTGTTTGTATGTCTGTCTGTGTGTGTGTGTCTGTGTGTGTGTGTGTGTGTGTGTGTCTCTCTGTGTGTGTTTGTGTGTCTGTGTGTGTGTGTGTGTGTGTGTGTGTGTGTGTGTCTCTCTGTGTGTGTGTGTGTGTGTGTGTCTGTCTGTGTGTGTGTGTGTGTCTGTGTGTGTGTGTGTGTCTCTGTCTGTGTGTGTGTGTGTGTGTGTGTGTGTGTGTCTGTGTGTGTGTGTGTGTGTGTGTTTTGTAGAGCGCCGTGTGTGTCTGTGTGTGTGTGTGTCTCTCTGTGTGTGTCTCTCTGTGTGTGTGTGTCTCTCTGTGTGTGTCTCTCTGTGTGTGTGTGTGTGTGTGTGTGTGTGTGTGTGTGTGGCCCTCTGGTGGGGGTTTCCTCCCTTTTATTTAATTGTTTTAATATTAATTTATCTGCTGTTATAAATGCAGATACCGATAGTTTACCAATAATTTGCAAATAATATTTGGAGTAATGATCAGTTGTCATCGGTAGTATTCAATGCTGCTTCCTGTTTTTCTTCAGACTCTCTGCTGACGGACCGTAACAACAACCACACATTATTTATTGTTAAAGATTATTTTTGGGGCATTTTAGGCCTTTATTTGACAGGACAGCTGAAGACATGAAAGGGGAGAGAGAGGGGGGGGGGGGGGGACCTGCAGCAAAGGGCCGCAGGTCGGAGTCAAACCCTGGCCCGCTGCGTCGAGGAGTAAACCTCTATCTGGGCGCACGCTCTACCAACTGAGCTACCCGGGCGCCCCAACCAAACATTACTAATATTATCAATGAAAACAGCTGTCTGTTAAATATGTTTTCGTTATGCCCATTTATTTATGTTTGTTTCAGGATCCAGCAGCAGAGACCAAAGGCTCCTGGACCTGGACCTGAACTTGGACCTGAACATGGACCTGGACCTGAAGCTGAACCTGAAGCTGGACCTGGACCTGAAGCTGAACCTGGACCTGGACCTGGACCTGAAGCTGGACCTGAAGCTGAACCCAGCTGTGTATCCTTCAAGAGTGACCGGTCTAAAGGTTTACCTGAGACCTCCAAAGATGGACGTCCCTCTGTTGGTCCAAGGTGAGGATTTAAAACTGAGAACAACACAACAGATTCTCATTTGGGAGTCATCGGTGTAAACCGGCAGCTTTCAGAACGCTGCCGACCGGAGCATTGCAAGTATCTGCAAGTTTCAGCTCTTCTTGTCCAGACTCTTTGGTCTGAACTGGACTTTAGCAAGCAGGCCACCCATAATCCTCTACTAGGGCAGGTGTCCTTCCCAAGAATATAGAACAGCAGCAGCCTGCTCCTTACCATACATATCTGATAGTGGTCTACAAGATGCAGCCCACCTGTGTGTTTCACATGGATTCTCTCTGCACATTTAAACTGTTGTGTTTCAGTGGAAACACTGTTCTCCTGGATGGCAATGACAAAACAATGAGCAAATATTGTTTGAAATGTATCCACAGTCCATCGTTGCAGTGTTCTGGGTGCAGTGCAGATTATATTCAGTTTGTATGTGTTTCTATCAGGAGAAAGCTGGAAGAACCAGAACCCAGCTGTGTGTCCATGAAGAGCGACCTGTCTAAGGGTTTACCTGAGACCTCCAAAGATGGACGTCACTCTGTTGATCAAAGGTGAGGATTGGAAACTGAGAAGAAAAGAAACTGTGCTGCCCTCCAGTTGGTCTGATCCATCAAACACTGTTGATTATCTTTCCAGCCTGCTCGCTCGCTGGTGTTGTAGCTCAGTTTTAGAGCACAACTCTGCCCTGTACTCATGTTTTAGATTTGGTTCGGCCCAATATTCACTTGATTTGTGTTCACATATAGTTTGTTCAAACAAACCAAGAGCAGACATCCAGTTACAGTGTTACCTTGGTTCTCTCAGTGAAGAAACTATGCCTCCACTCTCTTACATATTCCATATGTAGAAGAATGATTACTACACAGACATAGATAGAGATATATAATCTCTTGTTGTTCCCAGAAATCTTCCAAAGAAGGCTTTTGGATGTGATTGGTGAAGGTGTGCCAGCGGGAGGGGCAGCAGCTGCATCCATGTAAGCTCCATGTTTACATGTCTGCAAGGCAGGTAGTGATAGTGGAGTGGGTGGCTGTCTTTCTGGAGGAGAGATAGAGTTGAGTGTTGTCTGCCTAGCAGTGGATACAGAGGCCATGATGGTGGATCTCTCCCATGGGAAGGATGTACATAATGAACAGGAGGGAACCCGAGATACTTGAACTCCTTCATCTGGGGCAGATCATCTTTTTGAGGCCAACTGAAGGGTCTTCAACATTGCATGATGTGAGCTAATTCTTCCTGATTCCTCCACAGAGTGGACCAGGAGATCTCAGACGTTCCCAGTGGTCAGTCTGCTCAGAACTCCATATGTACGGTCTGTATATGTCCAACTACTACTTTTACATCTATCTTGTTTACAATCATCTGGTGCACTTTATAGACCAGAGGATTGTCATTATGGTTGTTATATTGCACCATAGAGTAGCACACAATCGTGATCTATCTCCTTACAAGTCAATTCTGAGGAGATATCTTTTAAATGACTTCTTATTTGACCAAGAGAAACCAGAGCTGAATGTATGAAGTAAACAGCATCAGACTCAGGACAGAACCTTGAGACATAGATGTAGATGATGGATCGTAGTAATGAACAATAACTGAAAAACTCCTGTCTGAAAGGTAAGAAGAAAACCTCTCCAGAGCTGATCCAAACATTTCCATCCACTGCCTGAGCCTCTCAAGTACGATACAGTGATCCACTGAAGCAGATGAAACACTGAAGTCTGATAGAATGAATGCAGAATCTTTACTTTTGGTTTATTAATTATAAGGGTGCTCCAATCAGGATTTTTGGGGCCGATCACCGATCGCTGGAAGACGTATCGGCCGATATCGATAACTTTTAATAACTGAAAATTATGCCATTACATAACAGTCACACATGTTTAGAGAATGTATCAGGAACTGTTTGGCTTTCTGTCCTAGCTCAAAATCTAAAACATGTCCTTTCAATCACTGCAGACATTTCTTCAGCACACACACACACACACACACACACACACACACACACACACACACACACACACACACACACACACACTGTCACACACACACCAACAGACACACACGGACCGACACACACACACACACACACACACACGGGGAAACAGCTGTTTGAGTGGCGCCGGAGCTGCTAGCTACACGACTCCGCTCTGCCTTAGCGTTAGCTAACTGTGAAAACTCCTCATCCTCCTTTCTGTGACTAACCTTCAAATGTCTGATGAGGTTGGTGGTGTTGAAATGTCTTTGGAGATTTCCGCCTCGTGGTATTTCCTCGGCACACACGTTGTTAATCGCTAACACGTTTGCCGGAGCACCACCGGTGGCAGCCGCTTTTTAAAAACGGTAGCCGGCTTCCTACCGCCTTCGTTCCGCGGCCGGCCGCGGGCCAACTGCTGTTCTGCTGCTGTTCTGCTGCTGTTCAGACACCTTGTAGAACTGCCAGACCGCTGAATGTAGGGACACCGTTTTAGCTCCATGTAGAAAATGTTCTCAGGAGTAGTGGGTCATCTGATTGGCCTTCATGGAGACCACCGATCAAACTATTTAAAGCCATTATCAGCTGATGCCGATCGATGACCGATCAATCGGAGCACCCTTAATTAATTACCATCATATAATGATTCATGAAGGAATATTGAATTATTATTTGTTTACACAAATGTCATAATAACATAATCTACAAAAGCTGGTCTGTTTTGATAATTAGAGTATTTTTAAACTCACCAAAAAAAAACAGTTAAGTGATGGTGTTGTTTTTGGTATCTTTTGGATCTTTGCAGGGAAAAAAGATGGAGACGCCTCAAGAAGTCGTCTTGGGAATTTTAGAAGATTTGGGAACCAACGACTTTGTAAAGTTTAAGTGGTTCCTGCAGCAGAAAGGGGCCCTTGAAGACTTCCCAGCAATTCCAAAGAGTAAACTGGAGAATGCAGACATGGTGAACACAGTGGATATGATGTTCCAGACCTACGGTATAAACACTGTTAATGTGACCAAAAGAGTTTTAGTGAAGATCGATCAAAATGATCTAGTGGAGAAATTATCAAACATCGTCTATGAACCTGCAGGTAAGTCATAATCATTATGAATTAAAAATGGATGTAACAAAGATCACTTATATATCACAGTCTTCAACAAACATTCTGTTTGTTACCAATGTCTCCCTCTTATCTACAAAGATACATATGTTGTGTTCAACAACAGAACAAGCTACCAAACATCCACAAGAGAAACAAGATTTAAAGTGTCTCAGAGAACCAAAAATGATTAAACAAAGTCGAACTGTTTTTGTTTACTCTGCTGGTTAAAATTTGCACACAGTGATGTCACTGTAAGATACTGCTTGGGCAATATTAATTCCCTCTGTACTTAAGTTATATAAAGTACCTTCGGGTTTATTTGGACAATGAAGAGTTCATAGATGTTTGACTGTGTTTTTGAAGAAGACAAAGTCATTCTGCAATAGTTATATTCAGGACCGCGTCATCAAATGGGCTGAATAGATTTCATGAATACAGAAATGTGCACACTCACATTCTGATTTCATTGTTTTATTCATTCAGAGATTCTTGTTGAGTGCCAGCAAAAAGTCAAATCCAACTTACAGAAGAAATATTTTGGTCCATCTTACAGAGATGGACCGAAATATGTTCCTGTTTACAAAATTACTTAATTAGCTTTTTTGTTGTGTTCATTCAGAAAGTCCAGCAGTTTGTAAGGGTAAACTGAAATCTCATCTAAACAAGAAGTTCCAGTGTGTGTTTGAGGGGATTGCTAAAGCAGGAAACAAAACCCCTCTGGATCAGATGTTCACAGAGATCTACCTCACAAAGGGAGGGACTGCAGAGGTCAATACTGATCATGAGGTCAGACAGATTGAAACCGCATCCTGGAAACCAGACAGACCAGAAACAACAATCAGCAGAAAAGACATTTTTGAAACCCCACCTGGAAGAGATGGATCAATCAGAACAGTGATGACAAAGGGAGTGGCTGGCATCGGGAAAACAGTCTTAACACAGAAGTTCACTCTGGACTGGGCTGAAGGCAAAGCCAACCAGGACATCCAGTTCACATTTCCATTCACCTTCAGAGAGCTGAATGTGCTGAAAGAGGAAAAGTTTAGCTTGGTGGGACTAGTTCATTTGTTCTTTAGTGAAACCAAAGAAGCAGGAATCTGCAGGTTTGAAGAGTTCCCGGTTGTGTTCATCTTTGACGGTCTGGATGAGTGTCGACTTCCTCTGGACTTCCTCAACACTAAAATCCTGAGTGATGTTACAGAGTCCACCTCAGTGGGTGTGCTGCTGACAAACCTCATCAGAGGGAAACTGCTTCCCTCTGCTCGCCTCTGGATAACCACACGACCTGCAGCAGCCAATCAGATCCCTGCTGAGTGTGTTGACATGGTGACAGAGGTCAGAGGCTTCACTGACCCACAGAAGGAGGAGTACTTCAGGAAGAGATTCAGAGATGAGGAGCAGGCCAACAGAATCATCTCCCACATCAAGACATCACGAAGCCTCCACATCATGTGCCACATCCCAATCTTCTGCTGGATCACTGCTACAGTTCTGGAGGACATGTTGAAGACCAGTGAGGGAGGAGAGCTGCCCAAGACCCTGACTGAGATGTACATCCACTTCCTGGTGGTTCAGGCCAAAGTGAAGAAAGTCAAGTATGATGGAGGAGCTGAGACAGATCCACACTGGAGTCCAGAGACCAGGAATATGATCGAGTCTCTGGCCAAACTGGCTTTTGAGCAGCTGCAGAAAGGCAACCTGATCTTCTATGAATCAGACCTGACAGAGTGTGGCATCGATATCACAGCAGCCTCAGTGTACTCAGGAGTGTTCACACAGATCTTTAAAGAGGAGAGAGGAGGACTGTACCAGGACCAGGTGTTCTGCTTCATCCATCTGAGTGTTCAGGAGTTTCTGGCTGCTCTTCATGTCCATCTGACATTCATCAACTCTGGAGTCAACCTGCTGTCAGGAAAACAAACAACATCAACACAGTTCTACCAGAGTGCTGTGGACGAGGCCTTACAGAGTCCAAATGGACACCTGGACTTGTTCCTCCGCTTTCTCCTGGGCCTTTCTCTGAAGACCAATCACAATCTCCTACGAGGTCTGCTGACACAGACAGGAAGTAGCTCACAGACCAATCAGGAAACAGTAAAGTACATCAAGAAGAAGATCAATGGTGAGGAGAAGATCGATAGGGAGGAGAAGTACATCAAGAAGAAGATCAGTGAGAATCTGTCTGCAGAGAGAAGCATCAATCTGTTCCACTGTCTGAATGAACTGAATGATCGATCTCTAGTGGAGCAGATCCAACGGTCCCTGAGTTATGGAAGTCTCTCCACAGATGAACTGTCTCCTGCTCAGTGGTCAGCTCTGGTCTTCATCTTACTGTCATCAGAAGAAGATCTGGACGTGTTTGACCTGAAGAAATATGATGCTTCAGAGGAGGCTCTTCTGAGGCTGCTGCCAGTGGTCAAAGCCTCCAACAAAGCTCTGTAAGAGGGATGTATTCATCATTAAATACTTTGATATCTTTCAACAGGAGTTAAATATAACTTGTTTCCTTCCTGTCATCTCTCCAGACTGAGTCTCTGTAACCTGTCAGAGAGAAGCTGTGAAGCTCTGTCCTCAGTTCTCAGCTCCCAGTCCTCTAGTCTGAGAGAGCTGGACCTGAGTAACAACAATCTGCAGGATTCAGGAGTGAAGCTAATCTCTGATGGACTGAAGAGTCCACACTGCACACTGGAGACTCTCAGGTCAGATCAAGAACAATAATCTTTGAAAACACAGTATTGAAAATATTTTCGAAACATTCAAAAAAAGTGAATGTTTCTAAAGTATTTTATTCTGATGTAGAATCACTTCATAAATAATGAAATTTGAACTGTGGCTGACATCCAGAAATCATTTATATTTTAATTCTGGCTGTCAGTTTAACGTGTTATTAACGGCGTTAACGCAAACCCATTTTAATGCCGATAATTTTTTTAACGCACAATTAACGCATAGAGAGAGCAACGGGATCTGTTAGTCCACTTCTTTAACTGTCTATGGCCACGCAATGTCCCGCCCTATGAAGCAGCTGATTGGTTTGGTTTAGGCATTTCACCGCGTGTAGTTATGATAGTGGATTGGTCAGGGGATAGGACCTGAACTAATGGGGTTACGTTACCTTGGACGCCTAGCCAATAGTAGTAATTGAAGGGCGGGTCTTGTAATTTCGCAGACCGCAAACAAAACAGACACAAGCCTCGGCCGGTTATGGTTTTAGCTTGCTAGCCGCGTAGCTAGTAGGCTCGTCACGGCGATTAGCTTCGGAGCGAGTAGTGACTCTACAGTCAGAGAGAGAAACAAAGTGTCTCCTCTGTTCTTTCTGACCACGGTGGGAAACCTGCAGCAGGAAAACCCTCTCCTTGATCTTACGTTGGTTATGAACAAGAACGAGAACCAGGAAATGAGTCACGGGAAACCAGTTGCTGTGACGACGGCTATGCCACTGAGGACGCTATAAGCCCATAGACAGTAGGACGAGCCACGCTCGCCTAAGGCGTGAGGCAGGACTACCTGCAGTACCAGGGGAGGATTAAGGTGGTCAGGGGCCCCTAGGCTGCTCTTTGTGTGAGCCCCCCCCAATTAGGGCCGTACAATTAATCAAATTGTAATCACGATCACGATTTTGGCTTCCCACGATCAAATTTGCGTGATCGAGCGATATTTAAAATGCGTCATTCCCTTCATAGAACAGTTTTTGCAAAGCCAATCTAGCGCTCCATAAACCACTGTCTGATCACATGTCTCCATGAGCCAATCAGAGCTGTTCCCTGCCTGCACCGCGCAGCTTAGTTTCTAGATGTAGACCGTCACAGAGGACAGAGTAACGTGAGGAAAACTCCACAACATCATTTTGGCATAATCGTGCAGCCCTACCCCCAATATATATTGTTGAATAGAATTGTAATAAAACATTACAGTTTCTCATCCTATTTTATGGTACAACTGGTATTCCTAACAAATTGGGTCTAGGCCTAACACCATATCATTGTGCAAATTTACTTAATTTCTACCTAGTCAGGAGTCGTGAGGGCCAAAATACAACCAGCATCATCATCAAGAATGAAGACTGAACATAAAGATTGCGTCATTTACGTGCATATTAAGTAGCCACGTTGGTTTGTTTTGGTCTTATAATCTTGACGATGTGCCTGAGACCGCATCAATTGATGAGACCGCATCAATTGATCCTACATTAATCCATTTAACAAAACTGGTCAGTATAGGTCACACGAATTACTTGAAATAGTATTACTAAATTACATGAATTGCTAAAAGATAGATAAATCATACACAATTACTTATAATACATTTTATTGATAAAGCGTGTTTCAGTGTACTCAAAGACAATTTACACAAGTTGAAATTATTATAGAAAATAGCACACTAACACATTCAGTTATTCTGAAAAGTAAAAAAAAAAATAACTTTTGATCATGTAGCTAGATTTTGAGATAATGATCATACTGTGGTCTATACTAATGGCTAATGTACAAAAACACTATTAAAAGCTTAAACCAGTGTTTTTATTTTCCCCCTCAGGCAAAGAGCTGGGGCACGTTCAATATCAAAACGGCACGTTTCCTGGGAACGGTGTGCAACGGCTTGCGTTATGTTTTCATGTTTTCTCTCGTTTGGTGGGTGTGTCTCTCAATTATTGGCTGTGTTCCAGGTGATACTCAATCAGTAGAGAGTGTCTGTAGACCCGTGGTAATTAAAAGGCACTTGCACACACACAACAGGATGTCCAATGCACCGTTTCAGTTTAAAAAAAAACATCCCTTTGTTAGCCTTTCTCAATTTTTGGATGCCTATGGGATCATGATAATGTTATTTGAACCCAAAGACACGGAACAATTGAGCCAAGAATAACATTTATTTATTAAGAAAATTCATTATTTTTCTTAATCTGTAGGAGTCGCTGAAATATACAGCATTTCACCTTTTTTGACTACACACTCGTGAGCTGTGTATTACTGCTTCACAATAGCAGTGTGTACATGTTGGAGAACAAAAACTTATTGTCACACTAATGCTACTGAACAAATTCAAGTACTGCTCATCATATTGTCCACTGTCTATCATAATGTCAATTATTTCAGTAACCAAAAAAAAAAGGCCGTCTTTGCTACAGCCTCCACTCCAGTCCGTTGCCAGTCGGGGATCCTCGATGGCCCTCGGCTTCGGACTCAGGAAAGTAGGATTCCTCGGTGCTGCTGCTGTGGCAAGAACAAAAGATTTGGGTTATTATTCGAAGAAGTAACTTTTAATTCATGGAAGTTTTTTTTTTATTTTTTGTTTCTTCTCCCTTTGTTTTTAAGAAGTGGTTGAATAATAATTGTAACGTCAGTCTTTTTTTTGCAGATGTGAATAGAAGACCAGTTTCATTAAGTAGAATATGGCAAGCCAAATGTTAACATTGTTAAATTCGCTGCTAAATTTTCCTCAGAGGCTCCAACAATAAGGCCATTTGGTCAGTAGGTGTATTTTGAAGACAAAATGTAACCTAAGTACAACTGCCAAAGGGTTAGACTATTTACTGTTGATAGATGGATATGATTTAATAATAGTTTATTACCTACCCATTTTGAAGTCTGTGTAGGTCTCCTCCTTTGGCTTTCTCTTTTCTGGAATCATCACTCTTCCTCTGAGCAGGGCAATTCAGCAGTGTTCGTCAAATCATAGTTTTCTAACTCTTTCCTGTTATCTGAAAGAGATTAATATACAGAGGTAATTAATAATTCAAGTAAAATGTAATAGATAGTCCAGATAGAGATAGAGAAAGTCTAAGAACCCTTGAACACACGGGGTTGAAAAATAGAGCAACAAATAAGAATCATGAGTGGAACTGCACCTGCCCCAAATACTAGATAGATTTGCATTACAGGTGTGTAATTGAATCATGCAAAAAAAATATATATATGACAACATACCTGACTCTCTTCACTTGCTGATCAGGCTTATACACACACACACACAAGTATTCTTGTGGTATGATGTCCTTCATCTCTGCATTGCCTTCTCTCACAACTCCTGCCCACGTTTTCTGATCTGCCACTATACATCACACCAACATAAAAATACAGACACACAATGTACACACAAGTACTTTTAGTAGTGCAAACTACTGTTTTGCAATGAACACGGTGTATTCCGGACATTTTGTAGAAGATGGTGATATTCTTAGCAAAGGCCACTTTTTAATGGGGGATAACTAGTGAAACAAACACGCAAGTAAACAAAAAAACAACTAACAGTTTACCAAAGTCCTTGCTATAAACATGAAACGGATAGATACCAATAAAATGACTTGTGATAGTGATAATTGTATTGATCTCAAAGTCAAATGTGATTCAATATGTCCATCGAACGTGTTTAGTCCCTGTTAAAGCCGATAATAAACCGCTAATGTCAGCTTTATGTAACGTTAGTTAGGCTTATGGTCAATTTAGCTTCAACAAAAAGTAAAACAAAGTTAAGTGACTGGACAGTAACTACATTAAGCTAACGCTAGCTTTCCAGGTACATTGTTTTTATTTAGCTAAGTAATCAACGTTAGTGATATATCAGTAAGAAAATGACGGTAACGGGACGATGCTCTTCGGGGTGTTTTGAAGGCTAACGTTAGCCAACGAAAACGGCACCATCTAATCACTGATGTTTTATGACCGTTGACACTCCGAACCCCGTTTTCAAAATCAATTGTTAACCAGATTTAATACCGAGTGTACAGAAACGAACCACAGTCTTACTGTCCTAAAACTTATTTTACATAGTGTCATTTTGGTACTAAGCAGGGTAAAAATAAAACCTTATAATCACAATGTAATAAGTACGAACGTTAGCCTGCCATTAGACGGCCCCTGAACCTCTTCACCTTTTTTAAATATGCTTCAACTTAGTTGGTGGATTAGCTAGCTACATGCCGAATTTACCTTTACATTTTGATTTGATAACAAATCTTCAGCTTTGTGTTCCCAGTTGAGGTTTCAGTTCCATTTAAGCCAAACAATAAAACTAACTGATATGAGCAAAGTATGACGAGATGCGGCACTCATTAGCCGTTTCTCAATGTCAGTTAGCTACTGTTAGCTAGCTAACGTTAAGGGATATCGTCGAGTAACGTTAACCTAACGTTACTGGCCTGTGTAACGTTAACGTTATGGTTAGCCAAATTACGGTAACATTAAATTATGGAACAACAGACAGTAAATTAACTTAGCTACCTTAACGTTACGTTAAGATGAAATAGTGCTTACCGTGAGGTTTTGACAGCAGCACCGAAGCAGTCTCCATCATGGATGTATTAAGAGAACGGTCTCCATCCTATTGATTCCTACCCGTCGCAGACTGCCAATTTTTCCCTTCCTGTGGCGCGAATATGTTGCTGGGCAGAATTCAGATTCACTGTCCATCACATCAACAGTGTGAGACATCCAGACGCTCATTTAACGATGCTTCCAAATGACCCGCGAACAACTGAGAAACTTTTAATACATCGTTCCGACATACCGTAGTTAATACGTCGCTGCGATGTGCAGTGAAAATGATTGACATGATTTGACCAGCAGCAGCTGATTGGATATCCAATCTACCCAATCACCTGCTTGTTTTTTTCTAAATGTTTCTTATGGGCCAATTAGGGTCTTTTTTTGGTCACGCTGAAGTAAATTAAAAAAAAAAAAAAAAAAAAAAAAAATTGTCTGGCCAATCTGAGGCCCCTGCACACGTGGGGCCCCTAGGCTGCAGCCTAACAAGCCTGTGCATTAATCCGCGCCTGTGCAGTACTATCTGCAGGACTATCTGCAGGACTACCTGCAACGGAAAATCTATATCTGGAAAAATTATTAGCTCCAACTGTGAATGTTAGTGTGAAATTGAACATAACGTATATGACAATGTTGTTTTCAATCAAAAAACATTGTCACAAAGCAAGCCAATCTACTTTTCCATGCTGATAAGAGAATTAAAATGAGAAAATATAATGGGACAAAAAGAAAACAAGGGACATTTAGAATAGATAAAAATGTGCGATTAATCGCGATTAAATATTTGAATTGCTTGACAGCACTAGTATCTTTTGGTATGCATTTCAGAAAAAAAATGGTTAGGATTCAGGTGTAATTGCAAATAGTGATTAATCATGATTAATCCACTGAAAATTCTGATTAATTTGATTAAAAATGTTAATCATTTGACAGCCCTAATTTTAATATAATGTGACTTTGATTCATGAGTCAGTCTTGATTAGTTATTTACAACTTGTTTACAATAAAACAGAAAATATTTAAACTGAAAATGGATTTAATAAACAAAATGTAACAAAAGTCTAGACTCAACAGTTAAAGACAAATGTTATCTGTCTTGCTTCCTGTTGTCTCTCCAGACTGAGTCTCTGTAACCTGTCAGAGAGAATCTGTGAAGCTCTGTCCTCAGTTCTCAGCTCCCAGTCCTCTAGTCTGAGAGAGCTGGACCTGACTAACAACAATCTGCAGGATTCAGGAGGGAAGCAGGATTCATTAATCCATTTAACTGATGACCATTTAAACTCTGATTAACTTCTGTTGATAAACAGTTGACGCGTAGTGTTGTGTCTGTTGATATGATAAACTTCGCAGTAGTTATTAATTATATAATTATTAATTTTATAGACTCAGAGTTACTTTCCATGAGGATTTTTGATTGTTCACTTTTGTTGTTAAATAATTAAATAGAACAGATGATTCTAAATCTGGACCAAAATGTACCTGGACAACAAACAAACGTAAAACAAACACATGGCTCCACGTGTTGACAGAGGGTTCCTGTGTGTTGTTCTGTGTGTTTGCAGTCTGTCAGGCTGTCTGATCTCAGAGGAAGGCTGTTCTTCTCTGGTCTCAGCTCTGAGCTCCAACCCCTCCCATCTGAGAGAGCTGGACCTGAGCTACAATCATCCAGGAGACTCAGGAGTGAAGCTACTGTCAGCGGGACTGGACACTCTCAGGTACAAACACTGATGAACAAAAAGGAGATATTTCTGTAGGAAGTTTTAAAGGAGAGCATCTCCAGGAACTGAGACACTCATCTAATGATAACAATGTGAAAATGATCACATAGTCTGTTCTGCTCTCTGATATGTTCAGTTATATTTTCCTCATTATTTATACGTTATTTCACCCACAAGCCATCCACTATTAATCAGAATATTCATTGTTGTGACTCGATCTGTAGATCAGAGGTGGGCCGTCAGGGCCAGCAAGGCCTTCTCTGCTGGCCAAGAGATTTTCACAATCAGAAAATTATATTTTTAGTGCAGTCAAATGATTAAAATATTTAATCGCGATTAATCACATTAATGTCATAGTTAACTTGCAATTAATCGCAATTAATCGCATATTTGTATCTATTCTAAATGTCCCTTGATTTCTTTCTGTCCCATTATATTTTCTCATTTTAATGCTCTTAACATGGAAAAGTGGATCGGCTTGCTTTGTGCAAATGTTTTTTTATTGAAAACAACATTACCGTATATACTGTAGTGTTCCATTTCACACTAACTCTCTCTCCAACGCCTGCTGTACATTAGCCGCCCTTCTCCGCTTCCTGCAGTTTCTGTAAGTGGCTTGTAATGGTGGCTCTCGAAGGCAATTCGTAGGTCCAGTCGTTGGATGCGATGCGAAAGATATCAGCGAGACCCTCGTCCTCCACAACCTTAACATTCAACAAAGGCGGTCGCATCTTCTCTCCTCTCTCCCACACCTCCCTGCTTGCTCCTCTTGTCTCGTCTAACTCTTTGAGAGACTCTCTCAGCGCTGCTCTCCAAACCCTAAAACCATGGATTTGATCAACTGGTCTCTCAACGCAATTGACACCAAGATAGTATCCAAATTGCGATTCATCTCCATGTTGTTATCCATAATGCGGTTCATAGTCCCAGCCTGAATGCTGACCGCTCTGCCCACCGCTTCAATCATTCCACGCAGCTTTGTGGGGCTTTGAACAGCTGACGTGATGTAGATAATTTTCCGATAGAGCAAGCCAAAGCCCAATCCAGTCAGCAAGAGGCCAGATATCATGGTTCTGAATAGATAGATATCTTCTACGTCTTCGACCGAGAGAGCTGCCAGGCACACGACCCTCCAAACCTCCCACGAGTCCATTGTGTAGCCAGCCAAGAACGTCCCGGCCGGGCAAACGGGCTCCCCAGAACCAGAGCTTCTCGTCGAGAAGATGGTGTCAATTGCGTTGAGACTAGATTATCAAATCCATAATTTAGGGTTTTGTAGAGCAGTGCAAAGAGAGTCTCTTACACAGTGAGACACAGACCAGACGAGACGAGAGAAGCGGAGCAGAGAAGGAGAGGGAGGAGAGGAGGAGGAATGCGACCGCCTTCGTTGAGAGCCAAAGAGAAGTAGTCTCTGGCCGGCTCACAGGCCCAAACAAGTGTGTGCGGCGTGCCTGTTGTTCTGGTTCCAGTCCAGCTAGATCCGGTCTGGAGTTGTAGTTTTTATAACATTACTAGTTGTAGCAACAGCATGTGAAAAAAACTACAAAAACATAATAAAAACATTGACGCCGTTAAAATGGGTTTGTTAATAAACGTGTTTAACTGACGGAACTAATATTTTTATAATTAAAGGCCTTTATATTCATTTCTAAAATAAATATATGTATATCAATTTCATTTGTATTTTATATATTGTATACACCACAAGTATATACAATACAATCTCTCTCTCTCTATCTCACTCTGTCTCTCTCTCTGTCTCTCTCTCTCTCTCTCTCTGTCTCTCTCTCTCTCTGTCTCTCTCTCTCTCTCTCTGTCTCTCTCTGTCTCTCTCTCTGTCTCTCTCTCTCTCTCTCTGTCTCTCTCTCTCTCTCTCGTCTGTCTCTCTCTCTGTCTCTCTCTCTCCCTCTCTCTGTCTCTCTCTCTCCCTCTCTCTGTCTCTCTCTCTCTCTCTCTCTGTCTCTCTCTCTCTGTCTCTCTCTTCTCTCTCTCTCTGTCTCTCTCTGTCTCTCTCTCTGTCTCTCTCTCTGTCTCTGTCTCTCTCTCTCTTTGTCTCTCTCTCTTTGTCTCTCTCTCTCTGTCTCTCTCCCTTTCTGTCTCTCTCTCTCTCTCTCTCTGTCTCTCTCTCTCTCTGTCTCTCTCTCTCTCTGTCTCTCTCTCTGTCTCTCTCTCTCTCTCTCTCTCTGTCTCTCTCTGTCTCTGTCTCTCTCTCTCTTTGTCTCTCTCTCTTTGTCTCTCTCTCTCTGTCTCTCTCCCTTTCTGTCTCTCTCTCTGTCTCTCTCTCTGTCTCTCTCTCTCTCTGTCTCTCTCTCTCTCTGTCTCTCTCTCTCTGTCTCTCTCTCTCTCTCTCTCTGTCTCTCTCTGTCTCTCTCTCTCTCTCTGTCTCTCTCTGTCTCTCTCTCTCTCTGTCTCTCTCTCTCTGTCTCTCTCTCTCTGTCTCTCTCTCTCGCTGTCTCTCTCTCTGTCTCTCTCTCTCTGTCTCTCTCTCTCTCTGTCTATGTCTCTCTCTCTCTTTGTCTCTCTCTCTTTGTCTCTCTCTCTCTGTCTCTCTCCCTTTCTGTCTCTCTCTCTCTCTCTCTCTCTCTCCATCTGTCAATTCAATTCAAAGAGGCTTTATTAGCATGACCGTATTGACATACAGTATTGCCAAAGCACATAAACAGGGAAACATTTACATCCAGTTGTACATTAGAACTCAGACATCAAAATATGTTAACATTTGTGCAAAAACAACAATCATGTCAACAAAATCCTACAACAAAACCGATGGACATCAGCAACAACATGAAAACAAGAACATTACAGGTGTGTGTGTGTGTGTGTGTGTGTGTGTTTATGTGTGTGTGTGTGTGTGTGTGTGGGGGGGGGGTTTACTGACTGTTCCTCATAGTGTGGCAGGTAAAGACATATTCTGCTGGTTGGTTTTGGTTTTGAATGGTGTTTGTCCAGTGGCTGATGTATTTGTCTTGTTCTTTGCGGATAATGTGTGCAGGCCGAATGTGTGTGAGTGTGTGTGTGTGCTGAGGTGTGCTGATCTCTGCAGGAGAGAGCTCAGTCAGTCTCGGCACCAGCTGGCACAGGGGGGGGGGGGGGGCTCCTGGCTACGCTCAGCTCCTGGTGGTTAAGGGCTTTGTAATGGTACGAGTTGGGGTCTCTTGTTTTTAGGTGTTTCCAGAATTTGAGGGCTCTTTTCTGGATGTTTAGCAGGAGAGGCTGTTGGCCTAATTCTGCCCTGCAGCCGTTGTTTGGTGTTTTTCTTTGAACTTTGAGAATTCGTTTACAGAAATCTAAATGGAGAGTTTCAATCGGATGTTTTTCCCACTTTAAAAAATCTAATTTGATAGAAGGACCCCACACTTCACTGCCATATAAAACAATTGGTTCAATTATTGATTTGAAAAGTTTAAGCCAAATTTTGATTGGGATATCAATTTTGATTGATCTTTTTATGGCATAAAAAGCCCTTTGATCTTTCTCTCTGAGTTCATTCACAGCCAAAGTAAAGTTCCCTGTTGGAGTTATTCTCAGGCCGAGGTACGTGTACTGTTTAGTGCTCTCGATGGTTCTGTGTGAGAGTGTGAATGTGTGTCCCTGAGATCTGGAGCGTTTCTGGAACATCATGACTCTAGTTTTCTGGAGGTTGAGGGTCAGGGCCCAGGACTGACAGTAGTCCTCCAGCAGATCCAGGCTGTTTAGTGGGCGACAGGAGGACCAGGTCGTCTGCATAGAGAAGACACTTGATCTCTGTGTTGTGCAGAGTGAGACCTTGAAAGGGAGCATGTTCTAGTAGATTGCCTAATTGGTTAATGTAAATGTTGAATAGGGTGGGGCTTAAACTGCAGCCCTGTCTCACTCCGCGCCCCTGGGGGAAAAATTCGGTTCTTTGGTTTCCAGTTTTGACAGCGCATTGGCTGGCCGTGTACATCGATTTGATCAAATCATAGAACTTCCCCCCTATCCCACTGTCGATAAGTTTTAGGTATAGTCCTTCGTGCCAGATTGAATCAAAAGCTTTCTTGAAATCAACGAAACGAGCAAAAATGTGTTCTTTGTTTTGATGTACATATTTGTCAATTAGTGTTTGTAATGTAAAAATGTGGTCGGAATGTGCGACATTTTGGAAGAAAGCCGATTTGGGATTTACTCGAGGCATTGTGCTTCGTAAGGAAGTGTAAAAGTCTGGCGTTTCAGATGCTGCAGAGAACCTTCCCCAGGTTACTGTTCACACAGATGCCTCGGTAGTTGTTGGGGTCTAACTGGTCTCCTCTCTTGTGGATGGGGCTGATGAGTCCTTTGTTCCAGATCTCAGGGAAGAAGCCTCCACACAGAACATCACTGAACAGTTTCAGCATGGCCAGTTTGAAGCTCGGGTCTGTGTGTTTCAGCATCTGGTTCAGGATGCTGTCCACACCACAGGCTTTCTGGGCCTCAAGGACTCCTAGTTTCTCTTCCAATTCTTTCATTGTTATGGGGACATCTAAAGGCTTTTGATTGTTTTTAACTGATCTTTCCAAATTGTCTAGTTTATTAATTATTTCATTTTGTTTATAATTTTGAGTTTCAGTTGGGCTGTATAATTGTTGGAAGTGGTTTTTCCACTTTTCCCCGTCTTGGATTGCCAATATTTCTTGATTTGGTTTGTATAACAATTTCCATTTATCCCAAAATTTGTTTGAGTTTATAGATTTTTCAATTTCTTCAAACTGGCTTTGCAGAAACTGAGCTTTTTTCCGGCGGAGTGTGTCTTTATATTGTTTTAACGCCTCACAGTAAAGTAGGCGGAGGTCTGAATCATCTGGTTGTCTGTGTTTTTGGTTTGATAAATTTCTGAGGTTTTTTCTCAGAGCCTTACAGTCCAAATCAAACCATTTGTCTGTATCTACATGTTTTTTCTTGGTTTAACAATTGATAAATTACTTTTTTGTGCTGTTTTGTAGAATATGTTGTTTAGATCTTGTACTTCCTGATTGATGGCGAATAGATTTTTAGGGTATTCCTGTATTTGGAATGAATGTATGAGGGATTGTATTTCTGCTGATTCGACAGCAGTGCT
>CM042448.1:24296834-24321834 GCA_023631565.1 Gymnocephalus cernua | reverse complement strand
TAGAATAGATACAAATATGCGATTAATTGCGAGTTAACTATGACATTAATGCGACTAATCGCGATTAAATATTTTTATCATTTGACTGCACTAATAAATAACCACCCAGACCTCTCAGGTCGTCTGGGACAGGTCTGCTACTACACTAGGAACCACCCAGACCTCTCAGGTGGTCTGGGACAAGGACTGCTTTCTGTCCCCAGGGTCAGAACTAAACAGGGAAAAGCAGCATTTAGTTTCTATGCTCCACATATCTGGAACCAACTTCCAGAAAACTGCAGGTCTGCTGCAACTCTCAGTTCTTTAAATCAAGGCTGAAGACCTTTCTTTATGATGTTGCCTTTCCTTAAATAACTATCCATTTCTCATACTTTTGTTGCTTATTTTATCTGCTTTTATATTTGTAACTGTTTTTAACTGCTCTTTAATGTTTAATTTCTTATACTGCACTGTAACTTTTATTCTTGTATTTTAATTGTCTTCATGTAAAGCACTTTGAATCGCCCTGTTGCTAAAAAATATAATTTTCTGATTGTGAAAATCTCTTGTCCAGCAGAGAAGGCCTTGCTGGCCCTGACGGCCCACCTCTGATCTACAGATCGAGTCACAACAATGAATATTCTGATTAATAGCGGATGGCTTGTGGGTGAAATAACGTATAAATAATGAGGAAATATAACTGAACATACCAGAGAGCAGAACAGACAATGTGATCATTTTCACATTGTTATCATTAGATGAGTGTCTCATAGAAAATAACGTACGCACAGTGCAAACAGCATTATGGCTGAGTCGGTACTCTCCAAGCATAAGAGGAACTTAGAGAAATAATTGGTCTAGATGTCAGTTTATGTCTCCGATCGATCACATGAGCCATACATCACCGGCAACTGACATTTTAAAATGATTTAACATTTTAAATTTGTTCTATGTCTTTAACATACAGAGATGTGTCCAAACTACATCAGTTATTAACAAATGGGAGTTATCACTTTAGTTCCTGGAGATGATCACCTTTAAAACTTCCTACACACAAATCTCCTTTATGTTTATCAGTGTTTGTACCTGAGAGTGTCCAGTCTCCAGAGAGGATCCTTCAGTCCTGCTGACAGTAGCTTCACTCCTGAGTCTCCTGGATGATTGTAGCTCAGGTCCAGCTCTCTCAGATGGGAGGGGTTGGAGCTCAGAGCTGAGACCAGAGAAGAACAGCCTTCCTCTGAGATCAGACAGCCTGACAGACTGCAAACACACAGAACAACACATAGGAACCCTCTGTCAACACGTGGAGCCATGTGTTTGTTTTATGTTTGTTTGTTGTCCAGGTACATTTTGGTCCAGATTTAGAATCATCTGTTCTAGTTAATTATTTAACAACAAAAGTAAACAATGAAAAATCCTGATGGAAAGTAACTCTGAGTCTATACAATTAATAATTATATAATTAATAACTACAGCTGAAGTTTATCATATCAACAGACACAACACTACACGTCAACTGTTTATCAACAGAAGTTAATCAGAGTTTAAATGATCATCAGTTTAATGGGTTAATGAATCCTGACCTGAGAGTCTCCAGTGTGCAGTGTGGACTCAGTCCAACAGAGATTAGCTTCACTCCTGAATCCTGCAGATTGTTGTTAGTCAGGTCCAGCTCTCTCAGACTAGAGGACTGGGAGCTGAGAACTGAGGACAGAGCTTCACAGCTTCTCTCTGACAGGTTACAGCCACACAGTCTAAAGAGACAACAGGAAGCAAGACAGATAACATTTGTGTTTAACTGTTGAGTCTAGACTTTTGGTATATTTTGTATATTAAATCCCTTTTCAGTTTAAATATTTTCTGTTTTATTGTAAACAAGTTGTAAATAACTAATCAAGACTGACTCATGAATAAAAGTCACATGATATTAAAATATAAATGATTTCTGGATGTCAGCCACAGTTCAAATTTCATTATTTATGAAGTGATTCTACATCAGAATAAAATACTTTAGAAACATTCACTTTTTTTGAATGTTTCGAAAATATTTTCAATACTGTGTTTTCAAAGATTATTGTTCTTGATCTGACCTGAGCGTCTGCAGTGTGCAGTGTGGACTCATCAGTCCATCAGAGATTAGCTTCACTCCTGAATCCTGCATGTTGTTGTTACTCAGATCCAGCTCTCTCAGACTACAGGACTGGGAGCTGAGAACTGAGGACAGAGCTTTACAGCTTCTCTCTGACAGGTTACAGCAGCTCAGTCTGGAGAAACAGCAGGAAGGAAACAAGTTATATTTAACTCCTGTTGAAAGATATCAAAGTATTTAATGATGAATACATCCCACTTACAGAGCTTTGTTGGAGGCTTTGACCACTGGCAGCAGCCTCAGAAGAGCCTCCTCTGAAGCACCATATTTCTTCAGGTCAAACACGTCCAGATCTTCTTCTGATGACAGTAAGATGAAGACCAGAGCTGACCACTGAGCAGGAGACAGTCTATCTGTAGAGAGACTTCCTGAACTCAGGGACTGTTGGATCTCCTCCACTAGAGAACGATCATTCAGTTCATTCAGACAGTGGAACAGATTGATGCTTCTCTCTGCAGACAGATTCTCACTGATCTTCTTCTTGATGTACTGAAGTGTTTCCTGATTGGTCTGTGAGCTACTTCCTGTCTGTGTCAGCAGACCTCGTAGGAGATTCTGATTGGTCTGCAGAGAAAGACCCAGGAGGAAGCGGAGGAATAAGTCCAGGTGTCCATTTGGACTCTGTAAGGCCTCGTCCACAGCACTCTGGTAGAACTGTGTTGATGTTGTTTGTTCTTCTGACAGCAGGTTGACTCCAGAGTTGGTGAAAGTCAGATGGACATGAAGAGCAGCCAGAAACTCCTGAACACTCAGATGGATGAAGCTAAACACCTGGTTCTGGTACAGTCCTCTCTCCTCTTTAAAGATCTGTGTGAACACTCCTGAGTACACTGAGGCTGCTGTGATATCGATGCCACACTCTGTCAGGTCTGATTCATAGAAGATCAGGTTGCCTTTCTGCAGCTGCTCAAAAGCCAGTTTTCCCAGAGACTCGATCATCTTCCTGCTCTCTGGACTCCAGTGTGGATCTGTCTCAGCTCCTCCATCATACTTGATGTTCTTCACTTTGGACTGAACCACCAGGAAGTGGATGTACATCTCGGTCAGGGTCTTGGGCAGCTCTCCTCCCTTACTGGTCTTCAACATGTCCTCCAGAACTGTAGCAGTGATCCAGCAGAAGACTGGGATGTGACACATGATGTGGAGGCTTCGTGATGTTTTGATGTGGGAGATGATTCTGCTGGCCTGCGCCTCATCTCTGAATCTCTTCCTGAAGTACTCCTCCTTCTGTGGGTCAGTAAACCCTCTGACCTCTGTCACCATGTCAACACACAGAGGAGGGATCTGATTGGCTGCTGCAGGTCGTGTGGTTATCCAGAGGCGAGCAGAGGGCAGCAGATCCCCCCTGATGAGGTTTGTCAGCAGCACACCCACTGAGGTGGACTCTGTAACATCATTCAGGATCTCAGTGTTGAGGAAATCCAGAGGAAGTCGACACTCATCCAGACCATCAAAGATGAACACAACCTGGAACTCTTCAAACCTGCAGATTCCTGCTTCTTTGGTTTCACTAAAGTAGTAATCAACTAGTCCCACCAAGCTGAACTTTTCCTCTTTCAGCACATTCAGCTCTCTGAAGGTGAATGGAAATGTGAACTGGATGTCCTGGTTGGCTTTGTCTTCAGCCCAGTCCAGAGTGAACTTCTGTGTTAAGACTGTTTTCCCGATGCCAGCCACTCCCTTTGTCATCACTGTTCTGATTGGTTCATCTCTTCCAGGTGAGGTTTTAAAGATGTCTTCTTGTCTGATTGTTGATTCTGGTTTGTCTGGTTTCCTGGATGCTGTTTCAATCTGTCTGACCTCATGTTCATCATTGACCTCTGCAGTCCCTCCCTTTGTGATGTAGATCTCTGTGAACATCTGATCCAGAGGGGTTTTGTTTCCTGCTTTAGCAATCCCCTCAAACACACACTGGAACTTCTTGTTTAGGTGAGATTTGAGTTTACGCTTACAAACTCCAGAACGACTTCCTGAATGAACACACGAGAAAGAAGATCAGTAAGTGATTTATAAAGAAATAGGAACATACTTTGACCCTTCTCTGGAGACGATAGTAAACGTCCCATTAGTCCAGCAAGTTAAATCTTTAGAGAAATCCTCTTACTGCTCTGCAGACGGTCAGCCAGCTCGTCTTGCTTCATTCTCCTCAGGAAGTGCAGTGTGATCTTCAGAAATGCCTCTCTGGTCCTCCTCTGCTCTTCATCCTCATCCTCCCTCTGACCCTCTGAGCATTCTGGGTAATCTGGACTCAGAACCTTCTGGATCTTCTTCAACTCATTCTTCACAAAAGTGCAGATGTTCTCCTCCAGCAGCTGGAACAGAAGATTATATGAATGACAATCAAACTGAAATCATGGAAGCAAACATCAGATCCATGTTGGACAGACTGACAATCCACTGGTCTGAAAAGTGCAGCATGGAGATGATTGTGAACAGAATAGATGTAAAAGTAGTTGTTGTACATGTACAGACCATAAATGTGGAGTCCAGCTGTGTTTGATGCTGCAGGGCAGACTGACCACTGGGAACCTCTGAGCTCTCCTGGTCCACTCTGTGGAGGAATCAGGAAGAATTAGCTCATATCATGTCTGTCCACACAGAGACAAACACAAGGTAAAGTTCCTGTGACTTAAAAAGAAACTTGAAAAAGATTTTGGAAACCATCAGCTGACTCCGGAGGGAGAAGCTGAAAAGTGCTGAAAATCACCAAACATTACAAAATAAAGTTTCCACTTCACTTAACGGCATACGTCTGTGACTTTGTCTATGAAAAAACATAATTATATCCGCTGATACTCCATGAAAGTTAGTTTTGTTTCACGTCGTTCACACTATTAACTGTTTAATCTGCAGGCTACTTAACCTGTTAAACATGAGGACGGGAAATTAATGATAAATCCACTTAGAAAAAACTTTCAGTCATCCTCTGTATTTCTCATAGATGAAATATCTTCCTCACTGTGTAACAAAAAGATCGGCACAGAACAAAATAATAGTGTCTGTGAGTCTGTAGTTGCTGAGGCTCAGACATCCATGGCGCACGGGAGGCGGGACGCACGGCTCCATCTCCCCAGGAACAAACGCTGTGTCGGGGGGGCAAACTCATGTGATGTGTAATTGATCCCGTGGATCATTTGTAGGCTATTAAGTGAACAAGGTGTACCCGGTCCACCAAACACTGGGCCGTCTTGACTGTCTTAATTCTGCACATATTTCTGTTACTGTAGTCATATTTACTACTTCATTATTTCATCCATGCGTGGCGCAGCTGATCCGTGCACGTTGTCACCTGCCGTGGAGACGCTGGCCTCACTAACCTCTCCTCCTCTGAGTCGGGTCTCCCTCACGCTGGACTCAGTTTCACTGAGCGCACTAACACTTAAAATAAACAGCATTACATCGGTGGGTTCAAACTGCTTATTGTGCGTCATGTGGACTGGCACTGAGATGCATGTTGTTCTGTAACTGGTGTGGTGCTGCCACTATTATCTTGATTTCCACTTCGACATTAGACATTGTTTTTTAAATTTCTGCCATGGTTCGGTGCATTCACCGCCCGGTCACCATTTGCCACTCTGGGCATTTTCTTTTATTGCTTATCCGAGATGACAAATCTCCAAACAGAACATTTTAGTTCTCGCCTCCAGCTCCGCGATCAGCACCTCAACCTCACAGTCGGTGACGTTTTTTTCCGTCTGCAGCGGGATAACCCGTTGTGATTGGACGAAGATTGACGTCAACGGCGCATTTATAGTAATCTCCATATTAATTTATGGGAGGAGGCAAGGTGGGGTCGGTGGCTCGTTCATGTGCGCTCCATGTCACGTTGATTGTGATGTATAAAGGAAAGGTGCGCCGGACCTGGCGTACGCCCGGTTTTATACATGTGAATATTTCTGTGCGTAGGTACTTTTCAAGTTTTGGCCGTCGCCATCTTCTGATATGAAAGCTGTGCAATCTTTTATACATGAGGCCCCTGATAATTCTGGAAAATAAATTTCTAAATTTCTCTGGATACATAAAAGGTATAATTTTAGAAAAGAACCGCCCTCTCCACTTTTTGAAAAAATGCGCCTAGAGGCCGAGGGAGACGAGGTCAGTGCGGGGGCGCAAGAGCCAGCACCAGCCAAGAGCGGGGAGAAGGCGGTCGGGCTAGAGGCCGCAGGAAGCTAAAACTACCTCGGGACGAGCACGTACGACGGCCTCACGTAAACATATCAGCAGAATGATTGACAACTAGGAGGACCAATAGTCTTGATGATCCACCCGGAAAAAGAAAATCCTCCACTACACCTTTAATGTTGAAACATGAATCAGCAATATTACATTATTAACAGCTTACCTCTTTTCAGCAGAGGGTTGATCTCCTTTAAAGTCAATATAGCGATCAGTTGACCAGTCACTCTTAAAGGACACACAGCTGGGTCCAGGTTCAGGTTCAGCAGAGTCTGGTCTTTGATGGATCCTGTTACACAGAGAGTAAGACCAACAGGGATGGAAATTCACTTTTTAATATTCAGACACAAAAACTGTTGGAGATACAAGCAGCAACTAAAACAAGATTAACACAAAGAAGTTCAATAAAATATACAAAAAACTGGGTTAAAAAGCTGAAACACCAGAGAATATACTGGACCAAACCAGATCCAATATTTACCTAAAGTCAAGAGTTGAAGACTGGTTTAACTGGTTTAACTGGACAACTTTCAGATGTGAGAATATAAATATATGTGAAGAAGAAAGATGCTGAAAATAAACTCCAAAAATTTCTCTGGAAACATAAAAGTTAAAACATGAATCAGTAATATTATAATATTAACAGATTACCTCTTTTCAGCAGAGGGTTGATCTCCTTTAAAGTCAATATAGCGATCAGTTGACCGGTCGCTCTTAAATGACACACAGCTGGGTCCAGGTTCAGGTCCAGGTCCAGGATCAGGTTCAGGATCAGGTCCAGGAGACTCTGGTTTCTGCTGGGTCCTGATAGAAAAACACATTTATGAAGATCACATGTTCAGGTAAAGTCTCCCTGCATAAAAGATAATATTAATATGAATATGTCTGTTGGCCTAATTATTAACAATTTTCTGTCCAAAACTCAATAAAAATATGTTTAGAAAAAAGATATTTCAAATTATTAGCAATTAAATGCCAATAATGTTTATTGTGTGTGTGTGTGTGTGTAATTTCTATCCAAAACTCAATAAATATATCTTTTGAAATCAGAATTCAAAAATGTAAATATATTTCATAATGTTGTCTAAACAGAAAGATATGTTGAGTGAGACAGGAAATGATTTATCTAAAATCTTCTCCTTCCAGTCATCACCTCCAATAATTCCTTTCCTGCATGAGACTGACATGACCCAGAACAACCAGACGGACGTAGTTCCATCCAATGAGACTCGGTCCAGTTTGCTGGATGTTCACAACTCACCTCAATCTTCTTCTTAACATTTCTATTTCTCTTTCCATCGCTGTTCTCTCCTTCTGCCATTCAAGTCTCTCCATCAATCCTCTCTCCTCCATTTCTAGTCACCACTCGAGGTCAGGTCGCCTTCTTTATTAAAGTAGAGGTGTCTCCATGGAAACACAGCTGGGTACACACACACACACACACACACACACACACACACACACACACACACACACCTTTAGACATGAGCTGAAACTCTTTCATTATGTTGAACTTTCTCTCTAAACAGAATTTAGACGCCGCCAGATGATGTTTAAAGAGTTTAATTTAAAGTATATTTTAGGATCTATAAGACAGAAATAAAGGATCTATAAGACAGAAATAAAGGATCTATAAGACAGAAATAAAGGATCTATAAGACAGTAATAAAGGCTCTAAGACAGAAATAAAGGATCTATGAGACAGAAATAAAGGATCTATAAGACAGTAATTCCTGTTTTTCACCTTTATGAGGCAAAAAAAAATCTGGCTGGTAAAAAGTCACTGTGGCGGGTGGATTTTTAAATCCACCCGCCACAGTGACTGGTGGTCAAAAAAGTTAACTTCATGCCCTGTATATATATATATATATATATATATATATACACAGTAACATTCCAGACATTAGAGTTAAATGACCTTCAGCTGGAGCTTCACACGGAGAGAACAAACTGCGTCACAAACTGTGGAAAGAGGAAGTAAACTTTAAACAGGAAACAAGAGGAACCGCCCAGAGAGGAGCAGCATCACCACATCTAGGAAATGATGACAGTTAACATGTAATAACACATGTTATAGAGCTGTTTTCACATCTAAAGTATGGTGTGATTATAACAGAGGACGGCGTGTTGAGAGTATACACAGAGAGGAGCAGCATCACCACATCTAGTCACAACAGACAGAATCAGACTCACAACAATGACTCGAGTCATTCTTCCAATAGATCAGGAAGGCCTGGTCTTACAATATCATTACAATAATATTATATATATTCACTAGTAGAACAAAATCTACCTTCAACAAGAACACCAAACTTCATAGTCCACACACACACACACACACACACACACACACACACACACACACACACACACACACACACACACACACACACACACCTTTAGAAATGACTTCAAAATCTTTCATTATGTTGAACTTTGATCTAAACAGAATTTAAGAAACTTTTAGAAATAAAGGATCTATAAGACAGTAACACGGATCAAACAGTCAAAACTACTACACTAACCACAGCTGGAGTTCACCAGTCAAACTACACTAACTAGTCAAAACTACTACACTAACCACAGCTGGAGTTCACCAGTCAAACTACACTAACTAGTCAAAACTACTACACTAACCACAGCTGGAGTTCACCAGTCAAACTACACTAACTAGTCAAAACTACTACACTAACCACAGCTGGAGTTCACCAGTCAAACTACACTAACTAGTCAAAACTACTACACTAACCACAGCTGGAGTTCACCAGTCAAACTACACTAACTAGTCAAAACTACTACACTAACCACAGCTGGAGTTCACCAGTCAAACTACACTAACTAGTCAAAACTACTACACTAACCACAGCTGGAGTTCACCAGTCAAACATTACACACATTATATATATATATATATATATATATATATATATATATATATATATATATATATATATATATATATATATATATATATAAATATACACAGTAACATCCCAGACTTTAGAGTTAAATTACCTTCAGCTGGAGCTTCACACGGAGAGAACAAACTGCGTCACAAACTGTGGAAAGAGGAAGTAAACTTTAAACAGGAAACAAGAGGAACCGCCCAGAGAGGAGCAGCATCACCACATCTAGGAAATAATGGAGGTCAGTGACATCATGGCGCCCTCTGGTGACATCAGCAGGAACTACAAGCAGAGCGCCACCAAACATATTACATTACATTTAATGTTTGTACTCTGTAGTACCATATTCCTCTATTGGAATCATTTAACATTTCATGCAAATATATTATTTTAAGGAGTTATTTTAAAATAATTAATGAATGTTTCAGAAACAATTTTTATTTATTTATATACTATTATAAACAATCAACAAACAATCAGTATTTTGAGAAAAAGGAAAATATTTTGTGCCTGAAAAGTTGGAACATTTTAGAACAAAGAACAGGCTCCTCCCCCTCTACACCGTGGTCTCCCCCCCCCCCCCCCCCTCTACACCGTGGTCTCCCCTCTCCCTCCCCCTCTACACCGTGGTCTCCCCCCCCCCCCTCCCCCTCTACACCGTGGTCTCCCCCCCTCCCCCTCTACACCGTGGTCTCCCCTCTCCCTCCCCCTCTACACCGTGGTCTCCCCCCATCCCCTCTCTACACCGTGGTCTCCCCCCTCCCTCCCCCTCTACACCGTGGTCTCCCCCACATGTATCCTGGACCCCCGGGTTCTGGACCCCACAAATATAGTTAAACACACACACAATAAGAAGGTTTTGATGACATGGCGGATGTGGCTGGAGTCAAAGATCAGGCCAAGGCTGCGGGCCTGGGGAGACGGGAGGCGATGGTGAGACTGGGGTTACTGGTTCTGCTGGGTGTGGATTTGGAGCCAACGAGGAGGAACTCTGTTTGATCGCTGCTGAGTTTGAGGAAGTTGTTGCGTCCAGGTTTTAATATCTGACAGACAAGAGTTGATGAAAGTGTAAAAGCGGCGCCACGTCTGCAGCGTTTTCCCGGAGCAGACCCAGAGTCCCGAGTCCTTCCCCGTGCTCAGGGTCATCAGGTTTATGCGTACAGCACGGCGAACACGCCCACTCCCACCATCAGCCTCTCCATCCGCTCCGTCTCGCCGCCGCGCTTCGAGGCGAGGGTTCGGACCGCGGGCAGCGGCCACGCTAACAGGTGGAAGCACGGCGCCCTGGCCTCCACCGCCTCGCCGCCCCACGCCATGGCGGCAGACAGGAAGCAGCTGAGCGACAGGATCAGCCACCACGCCGCGCTCGCCATGCCGAAGAAGTAGAGCACCACGAAGAGGAGGGTGCAGACGTCCATCCTGGTTCCCTGGGCAACCGTCAGACAATGATAATAATAATAATAACAATAATAACAATAATAATAACAATAATAATAACAATAATAATAATAATAATAATAATAATAATAATAATAATAACAATAATAATAACAATAATAATAATAACAATAATAATAATAATAATAATAATAACAATAATAATAATAAAATAATAATAATAATAATAATAATAATAATAATAATAATAATAACAATAAAATAACAATAATAACAATAATAATAATAACAATAAAATAACAATAATAACAATAATAATAATAATAATAATAATAAATATATATATAATATATTATAATATATAGTCATATAAATAATAATAACAATAATAACAATAACAATAACAATAAATAATAATAATAATGATAATAATAATAATAACAATAACAATAATAATAATAATAATGATAATAATAATAATAATAATAATAACAATAAAATAACAATAATAACAATAATAACAATAATAATAATAAATATATATAATATATAGTCATATAAATAATAACAATAACAATAACAATAATAATAATAATAACAATAATAACAACAACAACAATAATAATAATAATAATAATAACAATAATAATAACAATAATAACAATAAAATAACAATAATAACAATAATAATAATAAATATATATAATATATAGTCATATAAATAATAATAATAATAATAATAACAATAACAATAACAATAATAATAACAATAATAACAATAATAACTATAATAATAATAATAACAATAATAATAGCCTAATAATAACAATAACAACAATAGCAATAATAATAATAGAATAGTAATAATAATAATAATAATAATAATAATAATAACAATAATAATAATAATAACAATAATAATAATAATAATAACAATAATAACAATAATAATAACAATTACAATTACAATAATAACAATAACAATAATAATAATAATAATAATAACAATAACAATAACAATAACAATAATAATAACAATTACAATAATAACAATAACAATAACAATAACAATAATAATAATAATAATAATAATAATAATAATAATAATAATAATAATATATTGGGTTTATAAAGCGCTTTTTAAAGTCTTCTCTTCACGATAAATAGATTTATATTATTCAATTTCATAGCATTTTAATTTTTTGTTATAAAAACACTGGGAAAAAGTGACACAAACATGGGTGGAAAATCAATAAAAGTGTCCAAAAAGACTCCAAAACGTTGGAATAAAAATTAAGTTTTGCCCCAGAAGAAGTGAAATGTGCGCGGTGGCCAGGAAAGCAGCCCAAGGGTTACCACGCCAACCAGTTCCTGGTTTAAAGGACAGATGTGTGATTCTGTGTTTACCAGAGATGTGCTCTCACGTTTCTTTAAGAAATCATTCAGCATGAAGAAGAAGCATCAAAACATGACTCAGGCTAAAGAAACGCTGAGTCGCCTGAGACCAGACCCACCGCTTCAAGTTCAACCACACACACACACACACACACACACACACACACACACACACACACACACACACACACACACACACACACACACACACACACACACACACACACACACACACACACACACAGTGTAGACAACAGGAGGGTTAACCTGGGTTAGGGTTAACCTGGGTTAGGGTTAGGGTAACCCTAACCCAGGTTACCAACCAGGTAACCAACGTGGGTACGGCGAACAAGATGGCGGCTGATTAGGGCTCCTCCGCTCTCCGACGGGTAAATGTGTGATGATATCAAAGTATAGGCTCAAATTATATTTAAATACTACCCACGCTGCGAAGAGGAAACAGCCGGCGCTATTTTGGAAGATTGAAACAACAGAAATTAAGCGAAATGTCCACGTCGAAATACTTCAAAGGCGCAGGCCGCATGGCTACTCGAAAAAGCCCCCCCACATGAAGAAGAAGGCCCAACAGGTGACCCGCCTCCCAGTCTCGAATGTTTGCTTACAGAAATGACTAAAATGAGCAGCACACTGCAGAGCGTCGCTACAGATATCTCAACTATTAAAGAGACGACAACGGAGTTGAAAGCGGCAGTGACGGCTATGCAAGAGAGTCTGGCGGATGTAGAAACGCGCGTTGAGCGCCGAGAGGAGACCGCAGAGCGGCTACACGCTGCGGGAGACGAGAGAAATAAGCTAACGGATGCAATGTGGGACCGCATTCAAGCCCTGGAACACCACAGCAAAAGGAACAACGTGAGGCTCATAGGCCTGAAAGAGACTTTTGGGACTAATGGAACATTGTTGGGCTGTGTTCAGGAAATGTTGACGGAGGGATTGGGGCTCCGGGCTGATGACCAGTTTGAGATTGAGAGAGCACACCGGTCGCTCGCACCGATGCCGGACCCGGAGCGGCCTCCACGACCGGTGCTGATAAGGTTCCTGAGACAATCAGCGAGGGACAAAGTGATAACGGCAGCTAAAGAAAAACGGGGCTTTGTATGGGAAGGATGCCGACTATCTGTATTCCCCGATATGACCAAAGAGCTGGCGGAGAAGAGGAAGTCCTTTACTCCGGTGAAGCGTAAACTGCAGGAGCGGGAGGTGAGGTACGCGCCGGCCTTCCCGGCCACATTGAGGTTCAAGTGGCGGGGGAAGAATGCGAGTTTCACTACGGCAAAGGAGGCGGAGAGATTTATCAATGACAACGACCGGAGTAACGACCGACCATCCGACAAGGGAGATGTGAGGATGAGCAGGTCTAGGAGGAAGAGCTACATACATGTTGTGAAGACAGACGTCGGAGGGGAGAGATCCGTCTATCAAGCTGCCACAGACGGAGGACTTCAGGCGGGAGGAGCGGTAACCCACGGACCTGATAAGGTTTTATTTTAGTTTATCGTTTCCAAGCTGCAGATGTCAGCTGCAGGACGGTCAGACTTCTTCTGGCTTGAATTTAATTTTTTGTTTTTGATTGTTTTTCTTTGGCGTATTATATACGTGAAACGTTCTTTTTCAAGGTGACATGTTAGTGTTCGTATTTTGTCAGAGTACTACAGGATTTTTAGGAATGATAACACAGAAGGCGTAGACATACAGGTGAAGAGTGCTTCAAACAGGAACTGTGAAGCAGACATGGTTATGGAAATATATAAAGATGATTAAGAAACGTATTAAGTATGTGTCATGGAATATTAATGGATGTGGAAATCCAGTCAAAAGACGCAAGGTATTGTCATATTTAAAAACTAACAAGGAAGATATAGTTTTTCTACAGGAATCCCACCTTAATGAGGGGGAGGCGGCTAAATTCAAAACAGGCTGGGTAAGGCATGTTTTTCACAGCTCACTCTCAAGTTCACCACACGGGGTTATGATTCTGGTCAACAGGAGGATACATTTTGTGTTACTTAAAGAGGTTAAGGATACAGAGGGAAGAATGATATGTGTGCAGGCACTAATAGAGGGTATGCCGGTGATATTATGTCATATTTATGCACCTAATAAGGGAGACTCACATTTCTTTCATGAAGTGAATAGGGTTCTAGGGGAAATGGATGGGCAAGTAATACTGGCAGGAGACGTTAACCAAGTGATGGACCCTATTTTAGATAAAAGTCAATTTAAAGGTCCACTGATGACTAAAGATAGGGAAGCAATTCACATGTTAAAAGATGACATGGCACTGGTGGACATCTGGAGGCTCACTAACCCTAGGGAGAGGGAGTACACGTTGTTTTCCCACTGTCATAAGTCACACTCCACAATTGACTTTTTCTTAATTGCGACCTTTAGTAAACAATGTAGTTAGTTGTAGTATAAGAACTATTGCTCTCACAGATCATGCAGCGGTGGAATTATGTTTAAATACAGAATTGGACACGGGCAAGAGGACTAGATGGAGAATGAATACTTCATTATTACAGGACAAAGGCTTTAGGACGTTGCTGAGAGGAGATTTGAATTAAACATTGGCAGCACTAAGGAAATTGCAACCGTCTGGGAGGCCTCTAAAGCATATATAAGAGGGAAATTAATAGCCCGTTCGGCTCAAAAGAAAAAAGAGAGCTTAAACAGAATCAGGGAATTAGAAGGTGAAATTAAATTAAAGGAAAATGACTTAGGAACACTTTTCAGAACCACAATATCAGGAACTCTGTAAGCTCAAATTCCAGCTGCATGAAATCTTTAACAAAAAAGTAGAATACTCCTTATACAGATTAAAAACTAATTTTTATGAAGGTGGGGAAAAAACTGGAAAAATATTAGCTAGACAAGTGAGAGAAAAAGACTCCTCGAATATAATCTCGGCTATCAAACAGGGAGATAAATTAGTAACCTCAACAAAAGGTATAAATGAGACATTTCAACAATACTACAAGAAACTATATACGTCATCGGCGTCTTGCGATGATAACCAAATCAATTCATTCCTCTCTAACATTAAATTGCCTAAGCTTAACCCTGATCACGCAGAGAAGTTAGAGTCGCCTATAACTGTGGCAGAAATACGGAAAGCTGTGTTATCAATGAACTCTGGGAAATCACCAGGTTATGACGGCTTTCCGGTGGAATATTATAAAGAGTACATAGACATTCTTGCCCCAGTCTTGGTGAAGGTGTATCAGGAGGCACTCGAAAAAGGCCACATGCCGCCAACATTTAATGCAGCTTTAATATCTCTGAGACACAGCAGACCATCTAATTTCAGACCTATTAGCCTGCTTAATCTGGACTTTAAAATACTGACAAAAGTGCTGGCTCTCCGACTTCAACAAGTCTTACCCTGTATTATACATCCAAACCAAGCAGGCTTCATGAAGACCAGGTCCTCATCAGACAATATGAGGAAATTAATACATCTAATGTGGCTTGCCCAGTCCAAAAATGAGCCTATAGCTGCTATTTCCCTAGATGGCCAAAAGGCCTTTGACGAGGTGGAATGGAGCTTTCTCTGAGAAATCAGAGAGGAGTTTATCAGCGATGTATCGGGATAGATCGTTCCAGAAAGCGGTGGTGGGGGGGCGTCTCCAGACCAGGTGCAGCATTGTTTCTGGACTAACCCCCCAAAAAGAAGAGTTAGCACATATGGCGAGCTGAAACCTGAGGAGATACTGCTCAGCAGGATCAGACCTGCTAGGATCTGGAAACACACTTCTCTTACTTTATTGGTGTGGAGGGATTTGGAAGGAAGGTTCCAGATATCCCCCCAAATCAGGTGGTCTAAAAAGTGAGACCAGCAGGGACCGGCATCGGGGGGGCCGGTGACCTCTCTCTGGAATAAAGAGCCAATGTTACGCTTATTATTCCTCGTTGTGGTGGCCAAACATACGGCACCAGCTGAGGTCCACTCAGGGTCCAGAGCCGGTCGGCCGTCTGGTGGACCGGAGCCTTTTAAGAGAGGTCACGTACCGGATGGGATGGTATCCATGACAACGGCAAACTCTCTCAGGGCGACCGGAACGCCAAAAGTGTGAAGGAGTTGAGAATAATTCAGCAATGATCCGTCATCATTAAGTAGTCGGGACACTAGAGTTATATTATTATTACACCAGGTTTTATAAAATAAAGATTTATTCTTGAGTTTAATGAGCCGATTATTCCAGATGAAGCTCCTGTGTGGGGAGAAATTATGTCTGGAGATTAACGACCATGCTGACAGCATTTGCTTGTGGAATTTGGATCAAATTAAGGGAATTTTCTCAGTTTTATAATCACACTAAAGTAGATATTCTAGACCAGCGACCTTAGAGGAGATATAATGAGGGATGAAACTCCACGTAGATGTGGGATTGTTTAGAAAATACTTCATCCAATTTATTTTAAAGGTATTATTAAGGGTTGTAAAATCAAGAAAGTTTAGACGTTCAAAGGAGTTCGTAATAACAGATTTTTACACATAACGCGTCTTGTTTTTCCAGATAAAAGTGAACATTAATTTATCAATGGAATTACAGATCTTTGTGTTGACCAACAAGGGGATAGCTGCACATGGAAGACGGGATCAATATCTGCTCATATTAAACACATTATGATCACACACTAGAATATATAATGTACACAAACGTCTGTATTGAGCTCAGTTCATTCTCAGAACAGACCAAATCAATTAGAATAAAAACATTGATTGGAAGAATGGGAAACAGCCAAATCATGAGTGGTGATTATTTGAATCATTTACCATCTAGTTGGTCAGTGGTGCCAAATGTTTCTATTCAAATGAAGACATGGAGTTAATATACACGACTAGGTTAACTACATGTGCTGCAGAGTTAATATGAATCCAACATCTGGTCATTGAGGTGCATCATTTTAATGAGCAGTTATGTTTCTATATCACCACAGACATTGGGGGGGGGGGACTAAAGTGTCGTCACTATTGGCAAGTTGGAACATTTCCTCAGAGGAGCCAAAAACCAGGAGCTCCAGAAACACTTCAACACATGTCATTACCCCTCAGCGTCAGCACGACACGAGGGGTAAAAAATGAAATGATGAACATGTTGAATCATGAGGCGTTCTCCAACAGGGCCGTAGTCCAGCAGAGAGATGCTCAGTCCACCAAAGTCCTGTCCTGCTCAACCAGCAGGACACCAACTACATAAAGAAGAAAGACGCCAGGTTTTACATTTTGATTCAACATTTATTAAACAATTGTCACAGAGCATTTATAAAACAACGAAAAAACATCAATAACACATAAAACTATAATAATAATAATAATACAATTACAATAACCAGTGTAAAATATGAAGTATATGTCTGGAGATATGAGAAGATCGCCCAACCAAACTCCATTCAAAAACACGAGGTTTTTCACCGCAGCGCCGCTCAGTCTCAGACCGACCCTGACGCCAGCTGGGAGGACGGAAAGTACAGATTCCTGCTTTGGTCTTCATCATTTGGGGATTATTTATATGCCGAATCTACCAGAACATCCTACTCATTCATACAAGATAAACCTTTATTTTACCACGTTTGTACATTTTCATTTAGGCAGTAAACTTTTAAATTACAGCAATTCTTAACGGGGATCCTGCTTCCAGTTTCAGCTCAGATCCCTCTATACTCTGGCCTCAGGCACACACACAGAGTCATTTCATCTCTCAGGTTAGTATTTATAGTAAATGAGTTCATTGTGTTGTTGCTAACAGGACGCTAAAGCTACATTTACCAACCTAGCTAACCAAGCTAAGCTGCTAACAGCCAGTTAGCAACGTTAGCTTCCGGCTGACGTCTCCTTCCTCTTGCTGTTAAATTAATTAAATGTTGGTCACCTCTCCGGCCGGCTCATGTGAGAGAGAGAGAGGATCTTCTGTCCGCGCAGTAAACAAGTTAAAATACGTACTTTTAACAGCCCAGTGTGAGCAGAAGCTGCTATCCTCCAAAGACCAGCAGCACAACAGCGTCATGACGACATCAGCAACGTCACACGGCGTCACGGACTCTTCTTCTTCTTTTAGTGTTTACGGCAGATTACTACTTTTGTATTATACCGCCACCAACTGTACAGGAGTGTATACCATGAACTTCATGGAAATGTCATAGAGTCTAGGCTTGAGTTCATTCAAAATTAAACAAACAAACAAACAAAACAAAAAAAATACAAATATAAAAACTATATTCTTTTAACTAATCCAGTATTCTGAAGAACAATAAATAAAGCTTCCAGTGTTTCCCTTGCCATACCCTGTTCTTCAAGAATACCACGTATTGCATCTCTCCTTCCATTTCCTGCCATTGTATTCTATTATCATTATACTTCTTACACACAAAAAGCACATGATCTACATCTTCTTTGTCTTGGCAGTCTATGCATAAGCCATTGCTAGAACCTATTATTTGTAAGGTAGCATTCAACCCTGCGTGACCTAATCTAAGTCTGGTACTTCTTCCCGTCTATAGAAACTCAATGAAGTAACCCTTTTCCCGGTCACAATCTCCTGTGTTTTATGATGGTGTCCAGCATTAACCTCAGCCTCCCATTCAGTTTGCCATCTTTGCATATTTTCAGACTTAATCAGAGATTTAGCTTCACCCTTCCCCAGTGGTACATTCATTCCTGTACATTTGTTTTTCAGCATCTTTTTCGCAATTTTATGGGCCTCTTCGTTTCCTGTGATACCGATATGAGCTGGAACCCAACAAAACTGAATATTGATTCCAAGATTCCTGAATTGTAAAAGTAAATGTTTAATTTCTGTAATCAGATCTTCTCTTGATGAATGACCTGTATCTAGGCTATGAATAGCTGCCATGGAATCTGTACAGATCACAGCTCTCATTGGCTTAACCTCTTCAATCCACCTTAGAGCTGTTATTATCCCAGTCATCTCAATAGAATACACAGAAAGAACATTATTTAACCTATCCACCTTATTCTCGGGGGGGCTACTGTAAAAATGATTATGGGTGCAACTTCCGGTGAGATAGCGGAATGAGCCGTTTCCCTGGTAACGTAACGTTAACCCCAGCCAGAGTGATAGAAAATAGACATGGCTCTTGCCCCAGCCAGCCGTCAACAGTGTATATTTCAACTATAATGTAACTGCAACTGTATTGTGTTTAAACATATGTTATTATAGGCCTGTTATAAAATGTCATTGCGGAGCTCTGGTACCTGTTACGCTGTTCGCGGCTGTACTAACAACCAGACTAAGCTAAATATGTGGCTTCAACAGCAGTGTGTTGACCACACACCCGCAACAAAAAGGGATTGTTGTTGTGACAAACGGTACAGTTTCCATCGTTTGCCAACAGATGAGAAATACAAAAGAATGTGGCTGAAAAACCTAGCCTTGAAGAAACCACCCAAAACCCTGTATGTGTGCTCATTTCATTTTGTTGACAAAAAGCCGACGGAGGAAAACCCGCATCCTACTTTGTGGTTGGGCTACGAAAGACCTCCACAGAAGAGACGTCGGGTCCTCAGAAGGATTGACAGCAGTGCCAGGAGAACATCAGGTAGGCTATGATTGGAGGTGTACAGATGACACAGCATTGTAGTGTTTGTTTGGTAACGTTAATGACAACCAGTTAGTTCATGGTACGAAGCGCAGGGCAGCCATCCATCCATCCATCCATCCATCCATCCATCCATCTATCTATCTATCTATCTATCTATCTATCTATCTATCTATCTATCTATCTATCTATCTATCTATCTATCTATCTATCTATCTATAGTATAGTATATTATAGTTTATATATATAGTATAGTGTATATATATATAGTATAGTATAGTATAATATATATATATATATATATATATATATATTATAGAATATTACAGTGTGTGTATATATATATATATATATAGTATATTATAGTGTATATATAGTATATTATAGTATATATATATATATATATATATATATTAGGGCTGTCAAATGATTAAAATTTTTAATCAAATTAATCAGAATTTTCAGTGGATTAATCATGATTAATCACTATTTGCAATTACACCTGAATCCTAACCATTTTTTTTCTGAAATGCATACCAAAAGATACTAGTGCTGTCAAGCAATTAAAATATTTAATCTCATTAATGTCATAGTTAACTCGCTATTAATCGCAATTAATCGCACATTTTTATCTATTCTAAATGTCCCTTGATATCTTTTTGTGCCATTATATTTTCTCATTTTAATTCTCTTATCAGCATGGAAAAGTAGATTGGCTGCTTTGGGACTGTTTTTTTATTGAAAACAACATTGTCATATACGTTATGTTCAGTTTCACACTAACATTCACACTTGGATCTAATAATCTGTCACATAATGTAACGCTGTTACCTCGATGTTCCATTGCAGGTAGTACTGCTGCAGATAGTACTACAGGTAGTACTGCCTCATGCCTGAGGCGAGCGTGGCTCGTCCTACTGTCTATGGGCTCATAGCGTCGTCAGCGGCATAGCCGTCGTCATAGCAACTGGTTTCCCGTGACTCATTTCCTGGTTCTCGTTCTCTTTCATAACCAACGTAAAATCAAGGAGAGGGTTTTCCTGCTCCAGGTTTCCCACCGTGGTCAGAAAGAACAGAGGAGACACTTTGTTTCTCTCACTGACTGTAGAGTCACTACTCGCTCGCTCTGAAGATAATCGCCGTCACGAGCCTACAAGCTACGCGACTAGCAAGCTAAAACCGGCCGCGGCTTGTGTCTGTTTTGTTTCCGGTCTGCGAAATTACAAGACCCGCCCTTCAATCACTACTATTGGCCAGGCGTCGAAGGTAACGTAACCCCATTAGTTCAGGTCCTATCCCCTGACCAATCCACTATCCTCACCACTCGCGGTGAAATGCCTAAACCAAACCAATCAGCTGCTTCGTAGGGCGGGACATGGCGTGGCCATAGAGAGTTAAAGAAGTGGACTAACAGATCCCGTTGCTCTCTCTATGCGTTACTCGTGCGTTAAAAAAATTATCGGCATTAAAATGGGTTTGCGTTAACGCCGTTAATAACGCGTTAAACTGACAGCCCTAATATATATATATATATATATATATATATATATATATATATATATATATATATATATATATACTAAATAGTATTAGTAGCACAATCCAATAATGGTAGTGCTAATGTCTCATACCCAAATAATTGTGAACTGTGTGGTTACCCTCAGATGAGCCTGACAAGATGGATCGGGATGAGGAGCCGTGCTCTACATCAAGGCCCTCCTGTGATGTCCAAACACAGTGGTCAGACCCAGAGATGGAGGACCACACCTATTCAAAAAGGCCTACCATCACGTGCAGAATGAGTACTACATCACCCCTAGAATTACCTTGTCCTGTTGCAGATTTGATTTTGGAGAGTGATGCAGACTCCCTCTTGTATACAGGGATTCCACTCACTGAGTTTCACACCCTTGTATCCTGCCTACAACCATTTGCCCCGACTTCTTCATCCATGCCTGTTGTGGACCTTAATGAAGCTAAGACTAAATTTTGTCATGGCAGATTTAAAACATCACAAGGTCAGGTCAGCAAGACTGTTGGAATTTGGATAGACATAATGTCTGAACACACCAATGATCTTGTTATGTGGTTGCCTCGTGAAACAATCCGAGCAATGTTGCCCCAAGCTTTTAAAGAACACTTTTCAAACCTCACCTGTGTAATTGACTGTACAGAGACTGTGTTACAGAAAGCCAAAAACCTGAACAGTAGAAGTGAATCATACAGTCACTACTATGCCAGCAACACTGGGAAATATTTAGTGGCAATTTCTCCCTCTGGAATAATCATGTTCATTTCAGATGCTTATGGTGGCAAATGCAGTGACAGGTACATAACACAGAACTCTGGCTTTCTGGATTATTTGCGTGCTGGAGATGAGGTGATGGGTGATCGTGGTTTCACAGTTAGGGACTTGCTGGAGGAGCGTAGAGTGAACTTAATCATTCCAGCATTTACACGCAGAGGTTGCCAGCTGACCAATGAGGAGGTCACTCATACACGGCGCATTGCTCACACCCGCATTCATGTTGAACGTGCAATTAGGCGTCTCAAGGTGTACAGGATTCTTTCTCAAACAGTGCCAATAAACTTGGTCCCAAAAATTTATAAAATAATCAAGATCTGTGCGGGTCTAGTGAATTTAAGAGGTGAGCTTATTTCAAGTGAAAAGTAAGAAGACATTTAATATATTGCACTTCAACACACACACACGCACGCACACACACACACACACACGCACGCACGCACACACACACACATTTCATTAATTTAACATTTCAAAAACTGTAATTAGGTACAGCTACAATCATCATACCTATAATACATAACACTACACATAGCAGGTATAGTGCTGAAAACTCCTTTACTCTAGAAATAAAGCAGAAAAAGCTTAAACTAAATTAATATAAAACAAGTGTTTTCATTAGTGTATTTAAAAAAAAAATGTAATATACTTTTCTAACGCCTCATATTCTTTGATAATAATACAGATGTCTTGATATAGCTTAATGTATGATGTATTTTTTTTCAAACTGCCTTTGTATGTGTTGTATAAAATGAACTTGGTGTGATTGAGGTCTCTCCTCCCCATATTGGAGCTGACCTGTGTGTTACAGTATACTGTATTTATTGATTGTTGAGTTGTTGTGTACTGCAGTGCTCTGAATAAAACTTCCATGTTCTTACTTTACTTTTTAGTTTCTACTACTGCTTTTCTACAGCGCTCTTGGTGTTTGTTGGGTGTACAAGAGATAACACCTGTTATGTGCTTACTGTATTTCCAACAGATTCAGGTATTTGGGGCAGAGCTTCAGCTTTTTTCAACAAAATCATCTACTAATCTTGGAAGCATGTGTGAAAAATAAAACTTCTGGAGGTGTTTAATGTGTGCATCTGCATAATCTTTGTCAAATGAAATGTCCAACTCCAGGTGCTCAGTTGATGTCCAGATAACGAGTTTGCAGATCTGTAGCCCCAGGCACATCATTGTCAGCTGGATCTGGAAGAATAAATGAAAACAAAGTTTTTAACTTTTAATGAAGGTTCACAAATATCTGTTGCATTAGTTCACAAATAAGTAACACTATTTTGTGTACCCACCTGGAGGTAGTATCCACTTTGCCCATTGGGAAGAATGAGATATTGTCCATCACTTAAGCATCTAATGTCACCATTTGGCCGACCAAGAAACTCTGCAAGTGACACAGGACTCTTTTGGGGACACTTTATCTCAAGGAGCTGTGCAGAGTCCAAAATTCCATCTGGGCTGGCTCCAAACCAGGGATGGTCAGGACAAAGTACCAGGCCTTTCCTCTCAACAGTGTGTCCTTGAGCCTCCATGAGCTGTATGGCTATGTGCTCATTTTCTTTTCCATATTTAGTTGCAGTATTGCCAGTAAAGGTGGGATGCAAGTGTTCATTTAGGAATTTCTGTGGGTTAGTAGTTCCCCTTTTGGGGACTCTCTTTGCTGTGCTTGCAGTCAGTCGCAGCTTCCTTGCATCATGCCACAGTTGTGATGCACTCTGTACCTGGGTCTCTTCGGTCAACTTGTCCACCTGAGCAGGACTTAGTTGTACATAGGTCTCATAAAAAGTAAGACATTTCTTACAGGTTAGTGTTGTGCCGTGGTCTGTATGTGGTATCTGTAGATCACATGGGCTCTGAGTAGACTCATTATTCTTTATATCTAATCTGTAACACTGCTGAAGGAGACCATCCGTCTGTAGCGGGAATAGTGGGGCCAGCACAGAGGAACTGACATAACTTTTAAATTCTGAGTGATCCTTGAAAAGTTTGGGGCAGCCTCCTGTAGATGACACACTTGCTACTGATGTTGATGAGCCTGGATGAATGTGGTCTGGTTTGTGACGTTTGAAATTTATAATCTTCACCTTTTTCTGCTCTACATTCTTCCTTGTGCCTGCATTCCACTTCCTCTGCACATCAGTGCATGATATCCCTGTCTTTCCCTGTCTGACTGCATTCTCAACCTACATTAGAAAATTATCCATTATAAAATAGTTGTTAGTTGCAAACTAATATTACAAAATACATCGAAAAAAATAAAACTATCAAAATAATCAACACTTTACCTTCCAAAGTATTGCACCTGCATGGCTGCAGGATGGCCCTGGTCCAGCAACACGAGCACCAGCTGTTTGTATTTCACCTGACGATGAAACTAAGACCAGGACCGGTGATGTGGGACTTTAAGGCTCTGACTCGGCTCTGTGTCTGCTTTAAGGTAGACAAGGTTGGGTCCCACCTCCTTTATTAAAACGCGACCGACTTTATTTCTGTGGAGGTACTGATAAGACTCCGAGCTTTTCAGATTATTCATCGCTTCACCGTCTGTAGCAACAGAATTGATGAAGTAGCTAAATACGCTAGTGTCCGTTATCTGAGGCCACTTTTTCAGGTCGTCCTCCCGTCCCTCAATAACAGAAGGCAGAGGTATGATCACGTTGTCCAGTTTGAGGTGTAACAGGCTGTGTTCCCACATGTTTTATTTGCCAAAATGCTGAAAGACAATGAGCGTACCGCAATGAATGTTTATGACCGTTACCATGGCAATCGCCGGCTCCGGAAGTCGTGCCCATAATTCACGCAAGGTATCATGGGAGCTAGGAATAAGGTGGATAGCCATGTCTTTTATTACATTCTGGGATAAACAACCCAATCCCACAATGACCATTTGGTGGATCTTTTGAACCGTCTGTGTAGATTTGAACACATCCATAGAATGATGATTTTATATAACCCTGGCAGTACGCTGCAACACTTTGTTCATTTGGATCCTCTCTGTTTCCTTTGTGGTGGAAATTTCCAGGGTGCAGCAGGTGTAGATTAGTTAACTGTTTTAGGATAATTGAAGATGAAACAAGTACAAAGAAATAGTAGACTGAAACCAATGTA
>CM042448.1:24271834-24291834 GCA_023631565.1 Gymnocephalus cernua | reverse complement strand
CATATAGTATACAAGTATTGTATACATACATACATACATACATACATACATACATACATACATACATACATACATACATACATACATACATACATATATATATATATATATATATATATGTATATTATTATTATTATTATTATTGTATAAATATTGTATTGTATACATATACATACATACATATTATTAGTATTATTATTATTATTATTATTATTATTATTATTATTATTATTGTGTATATGTATGGTATTGTATACATATGTGTGTATATATATATATATATATATATTTTGTGTCTGGCGTAGATGGATGTCTGAGTTGATGTTGTGGTGATTAATCTTTGCAGCATGTTTCTTGGTCCTCATACATTCATCATAATGAACTTCATGGTGTTTTTTTAAGTGGTTAAAGAAGTTCGTCGTGGTGCTTTGTGGCGCCAACACAACGTTACGGCGCTCTCTGCATGTGACGTGTTCTTGTCACCGGCCTTGAACCCAAAATGCTTCCACGCGATGGATGACGATGTGATTCTGGGGACGAGCCCCTCGGCCTCGCCCTCTGCTACGTTACACATGTTTTTAGTTTTCCATATTCAGATAGTTTATGACCTCGTGACCGACTGCTGTCTGTTGTCCTCTGTGACCGTCTACATCGCAACTAGGCTTAACGGTGCAGGGAACCACTCTGATTGGCTCACGGAGCCACGTGATCAGACAAAAAAAACAACTTTAAACATTTTTTAAAAAGAACGGAAAATATGTTTTGAAAAAAGCAACAAAAATGTTGAAAAATACACATGAATGGACATAAAATGATCCACATTTTTCACATATTTCTTACATTTGAGACCCAAACAGCTGATTCATCCATCCACCCAACGCTGCAGGAGCCCTTCAAAATAAGAGTTTGTTATTAAGATGCAGCTGTCTGAACAACACCACAAACAGGAGCCCTTCAAAATAAGAGTTTTTTTTTTTTCATGTTTCAGGAGTTGTTCATGACGGGAGAAATCATCGAAGCGCCGTTGTCCACGCAAACCAAACGGGAGCAGGGGTCCGTTTCAGGTAGGAGGTTCAACAAACTCTGAGTCTGACCTCTGACCTCTGAGTTGATTTATCCTGAGATGGAAACTCTGAGTTTTCGGTTTCACAACGGCTGATTCGAGTTGGTTCAATCAACTCTAAGTAGGTTGACTCAGGGTTACGCGCGTGCACCAAAGACAGCATGAATGGAGCCATGATACTACGATTCACCATGGCAACAACCACAAACAAACGGGTCGGCGGACATACTCATGCGCACATACAGCGAGTTTGAACATGTATTTAGTTAAAAAAGCAACACAGCGGCTGCTGCAAAGAGAGAGAAATTGCGCTGGAGAAAATGCGTATATTCCAATATGATGTATATCATATTTAATCATAAGTTTAGCTAATATTACTGAAAATCTATTTCATTTAGGTGCAATTAACAGAATTATAATTCATAATTTTTACTTCAAAGGGTTTACATAATTCATGGTCATTAAACCTCATTTAAATAACATACCTCATTTTTTAGTAAAAAAAAGCTGAAATTATGAATAAATTTGACTAATAGTTCAGATCAGACAATGTTGAGAGAATCATAGAATGATTTATGTCAAAGTTTCAGTCTATAAAATTGAATAAAATACCCAAAAGTCAATGAAAGTAATCATTAATTTGACCTGTGAAGATTGTTATATGGTTCCCATACAACGTACATCATGCATCAAAGTTATTTTAGGACAACTTGGTTGAAATAAACCCAAATTTCTGATATAAAAGACTTTGATGATGTTTTTCATGTTCACACTGAAGATTGATCCACAAAACATGAAGCCGTCCGCCTCTCTGCATTAATAAAGTGGATTTAAAGGTACAGTACGTTGTTTTACACATGATGATGATGATGGGGGGGGGGGGGGGGGGGGGGTCAGGAGGACTGAACCTGAGGTCCGTTTCAGGTAGGAGGATTAGTGGAAACTCTGAGTTTGTTAAGCCTGAGATGAGGGAAACTCTTTTCTGTTTCAGAAAGAGAGGTAACTTAACCTCAGGGTCAGTTACTATGGTAACTTAACCTCAGAGTCAGTTACTATGGTAACTTAACCTCAGAGTCAGTTACTATGGTAACTTAACCTCAGAGTCAGTTACTATGGTAACTTAACCTCAGAGTCAGTTACTATGGTAACTTAACCTCAGAGTCAGTTACTATGGTAACTTAACCTCCCTCAGAGTCAGTTACTATGGTAACTTAACCTCAGAGTCAGTTACTATGGTAACTTAACCTCAGGGTCAGTTACTATGGTAACTTAACCTCAGAGTCAGTTACTATGGTAACTTAACCTCCCTCAGAGTCAGTTACTATGGTAACTTAACCTCAGAGTCAGTTACTATGGTAACTTAACCTCAGGGTCAGTTACTATGGTAACTTAACCTCAGAGTCAGTTACTATGGTAACTTAACCTCAGAGTCAGTTACTATGGTAACTTAACCTCAGAGTCAGTTACTATGGTAACTTAACCTCCCTCAGAGTCAGTTACTATGGTAACTTAACCTCAGAGTCAGTTACTATGGTAACTTAACCTCAGAGTCAGTTACTATGGTAACTTAACCTCCCTCAGAGTCAGTTACTATGGTAACTTAACCTCAGAGTCAGTTACTATGGTAACTTAACCTCCCTCAGAGTCAGTTACTATGGTAACTTAACCTCAGAGTCAGTTACTATGGTAACTTAACCTCAGAGTCAGTTACTATGGTAACTTAACCTCAGAGTCAGTTACTATGGTAACTTAACCTCAGAGTCAGTTACTATGGTAACTTAACCTCCCTCAGAGTCAGTTACTATGGTAACTTAACCTCAGAGTCAGTTACTATGGTAACTTAACCTCAGGGTCAGTTACTATGGTAACTTAACCTCAGAGTCTGTTTTTTATAATTTCATAATACAACTACATTCACATTTTTATTTTATAAAATATAATATATATTTTTCTATTTTTTGTTTCATATTATATGTTGCTATATTATTTAATGTTTTATCTTATTACAATGTGTTCTTTTATTAAAGGTATAACATATTTTATACTCTTTTTAATTTGTTAATATTATATTTTATGAATTATATATATTTTTTTCTTTTATGAGTGTTATGATTTGTCTTAAAATAATACAACTTGATTTTTTTGATAAAATCGAAAGATTTCATGAAATAAAAAGAAATTGAAGAAAGAAAAAATGATTTTCACGAAAGTGTTTGTAATAATATAATTTACATTAAAAATCAAAAGGCATCTCTCTGCTGGTGAGTGGTGTCCTGGCGCCCTCTGGTGGACCTGAGCAGGAACTACAGTCAAATAATGAATTAAAATAATATATGTATATATATAATAAAACGATTAAAATAAAGGGATATAGTATTATCACATAAATACATAATATTTAATAAAATGCAATTGGGGTGAATGTTATTTACATGGAGTCTGGTGTAGTTTGGTGATGGTGATTTCGGGGCCGTTTGATGTTAAACTAAAAGGATCTTACTCTTTAACTGAAAGGTCTATCTCTGTAGGGATCCATCCCATAATGTAACAACTCTAGAACAACAAAAGCCTCTTGCAGGTTTATCATAAACCCAACAGGAAGTCCCCCGTACATTTAGGTAAATAATGACGCACGAAAACTGAATCATAACAGTAGTGCTGACCTTAAAGAGACCGCAAACACATCACAGTAACGTTATGCTTTTATTGTGAAAAGTGACAGAATTCATAACAAAACATGATACAAGTCAACAACAGATGGATGTTACTCTTTTTTTTTTAATCTTTAAACCTTTATGGAAATAAATCACTAACAGCTGCTCCAATAAAACATGATTAAAGTGAAAATCAAAGTGAACCATACAGAACTAGATTTCATCCCTGAAGATTTTACCATTACTAAAGAAGAAGAACAATAAAGACAGAGAACTGAATGTGAACCAAAGTGAAACCTCGTCCTCCACCAACATTTAAACCACAGGACAGGAAGTTGTTTCCTCCTACAGAGAACACAGAGACACTGAGGCACCAGAAGAACCAGATAACCAGAACCCAAACCCAGGATAGAGAGTCTGAGTGAATGTGGTGTTGAAGGTGTGGAGGTGGATCAGTGAGTCAGAGGAGACTGTGTAGAAGGACAGAGAGCCAGCAGGACAGTCCACATACACTGCTACTCTACCAGAGGGGGGGGAGAGACCTGCTACTCTACCAGAGGGGGGGGAGAGACCTGCTACTCTACCAGAGGGGGGGGAGAGACCTGCTACTCTACCAGAGGGGGGGGAGAGACCTGCTACTCTACCAGAGGGGGAGGAGAGACCTGCTACTCTACCAGAGGGGGGGGAGGAGATGGATGTTTGTCTGTTATTGTGCCAGACAGAGTAACGACCATCATCAGAGCAGCTCAGTCTCCAGGACTGATCATTATATCCAAACCAACAGTCATCAATGTCTCCTCTCCTGCTGATTCCTCTGTAACTCACTGATATATAAACATGTCCTCTGGTCTCAACCTCCCAGTAACAGCGACCAGTCAGACCATCTCTACACAGCAGCTGATGATACCAGTCAAACCTCTCTGGATGATCAGGATATTTCTGATCCTCCCCCACATATGTCACCTTCCTGTTGTTGTCAGACAGTTTGAGTTTTCTGTTCACTGTGTTTGTGTTGATTGTGAGTTGACAGGAATCTGACGGAGAGAAGGAGACACAACACAGCTGCAGTTATTAACATACCTGAGGGCTATTTCACAAAACCAAGATAAGGGATTAAGCCGGGATTTCCCAGTTATCCTGGCTCAATTTAGCCTTGACTCGGTTTCACAAAAGCAGAGGCACCGAAGTTACCATGGAGATTTATTCTGTACAGCTAGCCTGCTCCTGACCAGGCTAACAGCCAGGATTTATTAGTCCTGGAGCCTTTTCTGCTCACTCAGCAGTGATTTTACCTTATTATTATCAGCCTGCATTAAAGTACAACAGGTGCATATTGCTGTTCATTTAAGTACTGTTATTATTTAAAGTTGTGACCATTATATTTTTATAATTATTCATGTGACAGTCGTTGTTACTGTTATATTGCTGTATGAAGACTGCTGTTCATATTGTTGTTAGAAGTTTGATGAATATATTACAGCAGTTATTGAGATAATTAGAAAAGGCTGATCAAGTTGCCAAATGTGTTTTAAATGAAGTCAGATACTAAGGGCAACATATAAAGTTCTGTACATGTGTGTTTCTATAGTGCACCAATGCACCTTCAATTATTTTAGTTGATTCATTTTGTATTCTTTATTTGATTCAATAAAATGTCATTCTTAGCACACGATTTGTGTTGTCCAGTAAACTGGGACTATAATTTGGAAGAATTGTACAATTATAAAAACCTATCCTAATTGTACAATCCTCCTTAATTAGTCTGAGTTCATTGGACCAGTAACTATCTAGTGTAGTAGACTACTGTACATTCATGTAACAACAGGGAGAGGACACCCCAATGGTTTTTGACCTCATATTTTTCTGGGGGGCAATAACTGATGAATATACTCTGTTACATTCATGTTTACAGTGTGCATTATATTTATCACTTAATTATCTTTATAGTTTCTAGATTTTAGAGTCCAATTTCTTCAGTGTCTTTCTTTTCTATCTCCATATATACAAGGGAGCAAAGCATATAATATGTAGAGAAGGAACCTCGGCCTCTATAAAAAATAAAAAAGTAACCCTAAAAAAATAGCGTGGCAGATAATAGCGGACCGACTGAATGATAGTCTAAAAATATACATTTACTGCTCTTAACTGAGACCAATGAGTTACTTACTGTTACTGTTATACACTTTGCATTAAAAGCAAGCAGTGGAAGTTATGACTTATGAATTTTATATTGTAGTCCATGAGAGAGAGGGAGAAACAGAGTGAAAGAGATATTTACGCATCATATTCTATCGTTGTAGAAAATGGATCTTCATGGTAAATTTCCTGAGGAACATTAGCTTTTGCTTACTTTTAAGACAAAGAGTTAATTTGTGCAAATTATTACTAGGCCTAGCCTAATCCTTGAATGGTATGATTATGACGGTCTTAACTTAGAGCAGTGGTCATTTAATGTATATATTTAGACTGCTTACGCATTCAGTCGGCCCGCAATTGCCTGCCAGGCTGTCTCTTTACAGCGCCCGGGTTTCTTTTTTACAAATAATGTGTTTCATGTTATCATACTTCTACAATAAGCTGCTGCTCACTCTGTATAAAGAATGAACAAAGCATATTCTCCATTGTAGCATCAGTAAATCTGTGATCGACCTCGCGGTCTGTTAAGGAAAGCTGTGAACGCGCATCTATCCGATTTACTTTATCCCAGCTCAACCTAGCCGCTCCTACTTAGCCTGGCTTGGCCGTCGTGAAACGCACCAAGCCAGGCTGCACAGATTAGACTAGGTCAAGTCTCACTTTATCGGTTATCCTGGATTTATAAATTCTACTTTTGTGAAACAGCCCCCTGCTCTTAGATGATGACATCAGAGGGTTGAATGAGTGATGTCACAGTTTGATGAATGAAATCAAAAACACACTTACACTTCCTCAGACCTGGTGTCAACCATCTGACTCCAGCAGGCTCCACCCTGAAAGGAGGGGGGGGGGGGGGGCATTACATCATCTCACAGCTTCATTCTGATCTAATGGAGGAATTTACTCATTTATATTCAGATCAATTAACAGATTTAATGCTGTTTCATTTCTGTTTATTTACCGTCCATAAAATGTCTTTAATAGATTAAATGTTTGTTATAATACTTAATAAATAATAATAAATATTACATCATGATGACATCAACTCGACACGAGACAGAAAGAGACAGAAAAGTTCAAATGTCATACGTGTCTGTGTGTCTCTGTGTGTGCGTGCGTGTTTGTGTGTGTGTTTGTGTGTGTGTGTGTGGTCAAAGGTCGATAGATAGATTAATACAGGTAAACACTACAAAATGTGAAAATTACAATATTAAACCTATAACTCAATTGTCAGGACATTAAGATAACTTTAAAGTAATTTTTCTCAGTGTCACACTGGCGAGTTAAGTTCTTTTGCCTTAGTAGGGCAGTTTACGTCTCTGATCGATCACATGAGCCATACATCACCGGCAACTGACATTTTAAACAGCTAGCTAACTAGTCTGCCAAAAGAGTAAATAAATGCTTCATCCACACACTCCTCTCACAGCGTAGAAAGCACATTGCTTTGTGCTAAGCTAGGCTAAACCTGTCCTGGACTTTTTTCTGTCGAGTTGAAACAGATTTGATCCCGGGAAAGAGGGAAAAACAGGATGTTTCTTAAAGCAACGGACAGTTCCTTTAACATACAGAGATGTGACCAAACTACAACAATTATTAACAAAAGGGAGTTATCATTTTAGTTCCTGGAGATGTTCTCCTTTAAAACTTCCTACACAAATATCTCCTTTATGTTTATTAGTGTTTGTACCTGAGAGTGTCCAGTCTCCAGAGCGGATCCTCCAGTCCTGCTGACAGTAGCTTCACTCCTGAGTCTCCTGGATGATTGTAGCTCAGGTCCAGCTCTCTCAGATGGGAGGGGTTGGAGCTCAGAGCTGAGACCAGAGAAGAACAGCCTTCCTCTGAGATCAGACAGCCTGACAGACTGCAAACACACAGAATAACACACAGGAACCCTCTGTCAACACGTGGAGCTTTGTGTTTGTTTTATGTTTCTTTGTTGTCCAGGTACATTTTGGTCCAGATTGATAATAAATCTTTAAAATCATCTGTGGTATTTAATTATTCAACAACAAAAGCAAATGATGAAAACCCCTTCATGTAAAGTTATTCTCTGAGTCTAATAACTACTGCTGAAGTTCATCATATCAACAGACACACAACTACACGTCAGCTGTTTATCAACTAAAGTTAATCAGAGTTTAAATGGTCATCAGTTGAAAGGGTTAATGGATCCTGACCTGAGAGTCTCCAGTGTGCAGTATGGACTCTTCAGTCCATCAGAGATCAGCTTCACTCCTGAATCCTGCATGTTGTTGTTACTCAGGTCCAGCTCTCTCAGACTAGAGGACTGGGAGCTGAGAACTGAGGACAGAGCTTCACAGCTTCTCTCTGACAGGTTACAGCCACTCAGTCTGGAGAGATGACAGGAAGGAAACAAGTTATATTTAACTCCTGTTGAAAGATATCAAAGTATTTAATGATGAATACATCCCTCTTACAGAGCTTTGTTGGAGACTTTGACCACTGGCAGCAGCCTCAGAAGAGCCTCCTCTGAAGCACCGTATTTCTTCAGGTCAAACACATCCAGATCTTCTTCTGATGACAGTAAGATGAAGACCAGAGCTGACCACTGAGCAGGAGACAGTTTATCTGTGGATAGACGTCCTGATCTAAGGGACCGTTGGATCTGCTCCACTAGAGAACGATCATTCAGTTCATTCAGACAGTGGAACAGATTGATGCTTCTCTCTGCAGACAGATTCTCACTGATCTTCTTCTTGATGTACTTCTCCTCCCTATCCATCTTCTCCTCCCCATCCATCTTCTCCTCCCCATTGATCTTCTCCTTGATGTACTCAACTGTTTCCTGATTGGTCTGTGAGCTACTTTCTGTCTGTGTCATCAGACCTCGTAGGAGATTCTGATTGGTCTGCAGTGAAAGACCCAGGAGGAAACGGAGGAACAAGTCCAGGTTTCCATTTGGACTCTGTAAGGCCTCATCAACTGCACTCTGGTAGAACTGTGTTGATGTTGTTTGTTTTCCTGAAAGCAGGTTGACTCCAGAGTTGGTGAATGTCAGATGGACATGAAGAGCAGCCAGAAACTCCTGAACACTCAGATGGACGAAGCAGAACACCTTGTCCTGGTACAGTCCTCTCTCCTCTTTAAAGATCTGTGTGAACACTCCTGAGCACACTGAGGCTGCTGTGATATCGATGCCACACTCTGTCAGGTCTGATTCATAGAAGATCAGGTTGCCTTTCTGCAGCTGCTCAAAAGCCAGTTTTCCCAGAGACTCGATCATCTTCCTGGTCTCTGGACCCCAGGGTGAATCTGTCTGAGCTCCTCCATCATACTTGACTTTCTTCACTTTAGACTGAACCACCAGGAAGTGGATGTACATCTCAGTCAGGGTCTTGGGCAGCTCTCCTCCCTCTCTGGTCTTCAACATGTCCTCCAGAACTGTAGCAGTGATCCAGCAGAAGACCGGGATGTGACACATGATGTGGAGGCTTCGTGATGTCTTGATGTGGGAGATGATTCTGTTGGCCTGCTGCTTATCTCTGAATCTCTTCCTGAAGTACTCCTCCTTCTGAGGATCAGTGAACCCTCTGACCTCTGTCACCATGTCAACACACTCAGGAGGGATCTGACTGGCTGCTGCAGGTCGTGTGGTTATCCAGAGGCGAGCAGAAGGAAGCATATTCCCCCTGATGAGGTTTGTCAGCAGCACATCTACTGAGGTGGACTCTGTAACATCACTCAGGATTTTAGCATTGAGGAAGTCCAGAGGAAGTCGACACTCATCCAGACCGTCAAAGATGAACACAACCTGGAACTCTTCAAACCTGCAGATTCCTGCTTCTTTGGTTTCACTAAAGAAGTAATCAACAAGTTCCACCAAGCTGAACTTTCTCTCTTTCAGCACATTCAGCTCTCTGAAGGTGAATGGAAATGTGAACTGGATGTCCTGGTTGGCTTTGTCTTCAGCCCAGTCCAGAGTGAACTTCTGTGTTAAGACTGTTTTCCCGATGCCAGCCACTCCCTTTGTCATCACTGTTCTGATTGGTTCATCACTTCCAGGTGGGGCTTTAAAGATGTCTTCTTGTCCGATTGTTGTTTCTGGTCTGTCTGGTTTCCTGAATGCTGTTTCAATCTGTCTGACCTCATGTGCATCATTGACCTCTGCAGTCCCTTCCTTTGTGATGTAGATCTCTGTGAACATCTGATCCAGAGGGGTTTTGTTTCCTGCTTTAGCAATCCCCTCAAACACACGCTGGAACTTCTTGTTTAGGTGAGATTTGAGTTTACGCTTACAAACTCCAGAATGACTTCCTGAATGAACGCACAACAAAGAAGATCAGTAAGTGATTCATGAAGAAGCAGAAACATACTTTGACCCTTCTCTGGAAACACTAGTAAACGTCCAAATTAGTTCAGCATGTTCTATCTTTAGAGAAATCCTCTTACTGCTCTGCAGACGGTCAGCCAGCTCATCCTGCTTCATTCTCCTCAGGAAGTTCAGTGTGATCTTCAGAAATGCCTCTCTGCTGCTCCTCTGCTCTTCATCCTCATCCTCCCCCTGACTCTCTGAGCATTCTGGGTAATCTGGACTCAGAACCTTCTGGATCTTCTTCAACTCGTTCGTCACAAAAGTGCCGATGTTCTCCTCCAGCAGCTGGAACAGAAGATTATATGAATGACATAATCAAACTGAAATCACGGAAGCAAACATCACATCCATGTTGGACAGACTGACAATCCACTGGTCTGAAAAGTGCAGCATGGAGATGATTGTGAACAGAATAGATGTAAAAGTAGTTGTTATACATGTACAGACCATAAAGATGGAGTCCAGGTGTGTTTGATGCTGCTGGGCAGACTGACCACTGGGAACCTCTGAGCTCTCCTGGTCCACTCTGTGGAGGAATCAGGAAGAATTAGCTCACATCATGTCTGTCCACACAGAGACAAACACAAGGTAAAGATCATGTAATTTAAAATGTTGATTACAACATTTAATCAGATGGTTTCCCCTGACATTAATGTGTTGGTGGTGCTGCTGACCCCCACTGTGAATCAACAGAAAGAACTAAGAAGTATACAAGGGCTACAACATGGTTGGCCTAAAGGTCTCCTGAAGCAGCAGACTGGTATCATGATGCCAGGAAGTCTGCAGCTTCTGTTGTCATGGAAGCAAACATTTGTAGGTAGGAGTTTGGGGTGTCAATGGTGAAGAACTTTTGGTTGGCTTGAAAACGATTTTGAAAACCATCAGCTGACATAGGAGGGGGAAGCAGAACTTAGATGGCCTGTTTGTAGTGGGGGAGAACTGCTGACCTGGACTGAGGATGCAGTTGGATGAGGGTTCCCTTTTATTGCTCCCCTCATTGACTTCTGATCTGACATCCAACTGGCAAACTCACATCCAACATTTGGGAAGAATTTTAGGTTTTGACCAATTTGGGTCAGAAGTCTTCTCATGGCAAATAGTGTCCTGACCCAGGTGACACAAACACTTACCAAGAGTCGTTGGTTCTCCAGGGGGAATGTGCAGATGAAGTTACCCTGGAAGGGGCACTCTGAGGTGCATACATCTCAACCATCCCCCCTGGTATTCCCAGTTGGAGAAGAACATTTGGGGTGAATTTTGCCATTCATGATTTTTAGCCTTCCCTATGACTATGGGAGATTTAAAATGATTTTAATGGGGCTACTTAACTGCAGGCTATTTAACCTCTGTTAAACAAGAGGACGGGAAATGAATGATAAATCCACTTAGAATATACTTTTAGTCATCCTCTGTATTTCTCACAGATGAAATATCTTACTCACTGTATAACAAAAAGATCAGCACGGAAAAATCTAATAATGTCTGTGAGTCTGTAGTTGCTGAGGCTCACGCTGGCCTCACTAACCTCTCCTCCTCTGAGTCGGGTCTCCCTCACGCTGGACTCTGTTTCACTGAGTCTACTAACACTTAAAATAAATGGCGTTACATCAGTGGGGTCAAACTGCTTATTGTGCATAATTTGGACTGACACTGAGATGCATGTTGTTCTGTAACTGGTATGGCGCTGCCACTATTCTCTGGATTTCCACTTCGACATCAGACATTGTTTTTTAAATTTCTGCCATGGTTCGGTGCATTCACCGCCCGGTCACCATTTGCCCCTCTGGGCATTTTCTTTTATTGCTTATCCGAGATGACAAACCTCCAGACAGAACATTTTAGTTCTCGCCTCCGCAATCAGCACCTCAACCTCACAGTCGGTAAAGTTTTCTTCCATCTGCAGCGGGATAACCCGTTGTGATTGGACGAAGATTTACGTCAACGGCGCATTTATAGTAATTTCCATATTAATTTATGGGAGGAGGCAAGGCGGGGTCGGTGGCTCGTTGATGTGTGCTCCATGTCACGTTGATTGTGATGTATGAAGGAAAGGTGCGCCGGACCTGGCCTACGCCCGGTTTTATACATGTGAATATTTCTGTGCGTAGGTACTTTTCAAGTTTTGGTCGTACGCCATCTTCTGGTATGAAAGCTGCGCAATCTTTTATACATGAGGCCCCTGATAATTCTGGACCAAACCAGGTCTAATATTAAACTGAGATCTACAGTTGAAGACTGGTCTTACTGGACAGCTTCCAGATGTGAGAATATAAATATATGTCAAGAAGAAAGATGCTGAAAATAAATTTCTAAATTTCTCTGGATACATTAAAGTTGAAACATGAATCAGCAATATTACATTATTATTAACAGCTTACATCTTTTCAGCAGAGGGTTGCTCTCCTTTAAAGTCAATGAGGCGACCAAGTGACCGGTCACTCTTAAAGGACACACAGCTGGGTCCAGGTCCAGGTCCAGGTTCAGGTTCAGGTCCAGGTTCAGGTCCAGGTTCAGTTTCAGTTCCAGGTCCAGGTTCAGGAGACTCTGGTTTCTGCTGGGTCCTGATAGGAAAACACATTTATTGAAGATCACATGTTCAGGTAAAGTCTCCCAGCATAAAATATAATATTAATATGAATATGTCTGTTGGCCTAATTATTAATTATTAACAATTTTCTGTCCAAAACTCAATAAAAATCTCTTTAGAAAAAAAAATTCAAATTATTAGTAATTAAATGCCAATAATGTGTATTGTGTGTGTGTGTGTGTGTGTGTGTGTAATTTCTGTCCAAAACTCAATAACTACATATTTTCATCAGAATTTAAAAAAATATAATATTTCCTAATGTTGTCTAAACAGAAAGATATGTTGAGTGAGACAGGAAATGATTTATCTAAAATCTTCTCCTTCCAGTCATCACCTCCAATAATTCCTTTCCTGCATGAGACTGACATGACCCAGAACAACCAGACGGACGTAGTTCCATCCAATGAGACTCGGTCCAGTTTGCTGGATGTTCACAACTCACCTCAATCTTCTTCTTAACATTTCTATTTCTCTTTCCATCGCTGTTCTCTCCTTCTGCCATTCAAGTCTCTCCATCAATCCTCTCTCCTCCATTTCTAGTCGCCTCTCCTCAGTTTCTAGTCACCACTCGAGGTCAGGTCGCCTTCTTTATTAAAGTAGAGGTGTCTCCATGGAAACACAGCTGGGTTCAGGTTCACACATGAGACAGAAATAAAGGATCTATAAGACAGAAATAAAGGATCTATAAGACAGAAATAAAGGATCTATAAGACAGAAATAAAGGATCTATAAGACAGAAATAAAGGATCTATGAGACAGAAATAAAGGATCTATAAGACAGAAATAAAGGATCTATAAGACAGAAATAAAGGATCTATGAGACAGTAACATGGATCAATAACTCGTTCCACTCCCAGACAGACACACAACATGGCGGCAGATCTTTGTGAAGACGCAGTTTGAATGAATGTGAAGTCCAGTTGTGTTGGTTTCTCTGCAGCTTTCTGCTCTCAAACTACACTAACTAGTCAAAACTACTACACTAACCACAGCTGGAGTTCACCAGTCAAACTACACTAACTAGTCAAAACTACTACACTTACCACAGCTGGAGTTCACCAGTCAAACTACACTAACTAGTCAAAACTACTACACTAACTACAGCTGGAGTTCACCAGTCAAACTACACTAACTAGTCAAAACTACTACACTAACCACAGCTGGAGTTCACCAGTAAAACTACACTAACTAGTCAAAACTACTACACTAACCACAGCTGGAGTTCACCAGTCAAACTACACAAACTAGTCAAAACTACTACACTAACCACAGCTGGAGTTCACCAGTCAAACTACACTAACTAGTCAAAACTACTACACTAACCACAGCTGGAGTTCACCAGTCAAACTACACTAACTAGTCAAAACTACTACACTAACCACAGCTGGAGTTCACCAGTCAAACTACACTAACTAGTCAAAACTACTACACTAACTACAGCTGGAGTTCACCAGTCAAACTACACTAACTAGTCAAAACTACTACACTAACCACAGCTGGAGTTCACCAGTCAAACTACACTAACTAGTCAAAACTACTACACTAACCACAGCTGGAGTTCACCAGTCAAACTACACTAACTAGTCAAAACTACTACACTAACTACAGCTGGAGTTCACCAGTCAAACTACACTAACTAGTCAAAACTACTACACTAACCACAGCTGGAGTTCACCAGTCAAACTACACTAACTAGTCAAAACTACTACACTAACCACAGCTGGAGTTCACCAGTCAAACTACACTAACTAGTCAAAACTACTACACTAACCACAGCTGGAGTTCACCAGTCAAACTACACTAACTAGTCAAAACTACTACACTAACCACAGCTGGAGTTCACCAGTCAAACTACACTAACTAGTCAAAACTACTACACTAACCACAGCTGGAGTTCACCAGTCAAACTACACTAACTAGTCAAAACTACTACACTAACCACAGCTGGAGTTCACCAGTCAAACTACATTAACTAGTCAAAACTACTACACTAACCACAGCTGGAGTTCACCAGTCAAACTACACTAACTAGTCAAAACTACTACACTAACTACAGCTGGAGTTCACCAGTCAAACTACACTAACTAGTCAAAACTACTACACTAACCACAGCTGGAGTTCACCAGTCAAACTACACTAACTAGTCAAAACTACTACACTAACCACAGCTGGAGTTCACCAGTCAAACTACACTAACTAGTCAAAACTACTACACTAACTACAGCTGGACTTCACCAGTCAAACTACACTAACTAGTCAAAACTACTACACTAACCACAGTTGGAGTTCACCAGTCAAACTACACTAACTAGTCAAAACTACTACACTAACCACAGCTGGAGTTCACCAGTCAAACTACACTAACTAGTCAAAACTACTACACTAACCACAGCTGGAGTTCACCAGTCAAACTACACTAACTAGTCAAAACTACTACACTAACCACAGCTGGAGTTCACCAGTCAAACTACACTAACTAGTCAAAACTACTACACTAACCACAGCTGGAGTTCACCAGTCAAACTACACTAACTAGTCAAAACTACTACACTAACCACAGCTGGAGTTCACCAGTCAAACTACACTAACTAGTCAAAACTACTACACTAACTACAGCTGGAGTTCACCAGTCAAACTACACTAACTAACCAAAACTACTACACTAACTACAGCTGGAGTTCACCAGTCAAACTACACTAACTAGTCAAAACTACTACACTAACTACAGCTGGAGTTCACCAGTCAAACTACACTAACTAGTCAAAACTACTACACTAACTACAGCTGGAGTTCACCAGTCAAACTACACTAACTAGTCAAAACTACTACACTAACTACAGCTGGAGTTCACCAGTCAAACTACACTAACTAGTCAAAACTACTACACTAACCACAGCTGGAGTTCACCAGTCATACTACACTAACTAGTCAAAACTACTACACTAACTACAGCTGGAGTTCACCAGTCAAACTACACTAACTAGTCAAAACTACTACACTAACTACAGCTGGAGTTCACCAGTCAAACTACACTAACTAGTCAAAACTACTACACTAACCACAGCTGGAGTTCTCCAGTCAAACTACACTAACTAGTCAAAACTACCACACTAACTACAGCTGGAGTTCACCAGTCATACTACACTAACTAGTCAAAACTACTACACTAACTACAGCTGGAGTTCACCAGTCAAACTACACTAACTAGTCAAAACTACTACACTAACTACAGCTGGAGTTCACCAGTCAAACCTTACACACATTATATATATATATATATATATATATATATATATATATATATATATATATATATATATATATATATATATATATATATATATATATATACACACACACAGTAACATTCCAGACTTTAGAGTTAAATTACCTTCAGCTGGAGCTTCACACGGAGAGAACAAACTGCGTCACAAACTGTGGAAAGAGGAAGTAAACTTTAAACAGGAAACAAGAGGAACCGCCCAGAGAGGCAGAAATCTGACACAGGTGAGCTGTTACCTGGAATGATGTCACAGCTCCACCTGTCAGGAAGCAGGCAGGAAGGGCTGCAACAGGAGCAGATTTTCACAATAAAATGACATTTTGGAGCCAAGACTGAGAATCAATCTCACTTTTCTGTCCTGTCAGTGATTGTTCGAGGTTTTATGGAAGACTGAGGTGTAAATATTCAGTGTTTAGAGTTTAGGGTTCATCCTTCAAGAAAAGGTTACGTTTCTCAATACAACATATGTAATTTTACATAATGTTGGACCATTATTATCCCCACGTGTCTTTAACATTTGAAAAGCCAGATCAGATAAACTAATAACACTCAGAAAGATTAAAGACAAAAGTTAAAGCTAAAGAAGTCAGACTCCAATCATAAGAAAGTTATGAAAGTTATGAAGTTAGTTTAGTTGCTCACATTGACTTCACATTAATTCAGTCAGGTGGTCCTAAAACGTCTCGGTGCTGCTCCTAAACCTTCCAATGGTAGAGAAACCTGCCTGTGTGAAGACGTTAAAATAATGACATGAAGACACTTCTCCTCCTCTTCCTCACATCACTACAACAGGAACAGAGGCTTTTAGGGATCTACATTTTATTCTGAAAGGTCCCAGAGGAAACAGTAGAGTCCTGTTGGGTCTGACTTTACGCTGGTGGAGACGACAGTTTGTTTCCTGACAGCAGGAGAAAGGATCTGACCCCCCCTCCCCCCGATCTCCAACCTCAGCCTTCATTTAGATCTCAACTAACAGCTGTAAAGTTTCCTGACTGCAGCCTCACGGTTGGGACAGACAGACGTAGAAACACCTGGCAAAGGATTTAAACCTCCTCTGTAGGAGTTCATGATCCAACATGGAGATTTATCTTCAACACAAGAGTCGTCCACACTTTGTCAGGAAATAAGAAGTGAAGTAGAAACATTAGATTTAACATTACAGAGCAGAAACTAACCTGAAGAGACCAAAGACTAACGAGTTGTTAACGGATCAAACAGAAACTCACACTTTCTTCAAACTGTCCAAAATGTCGACGGAGAACAACTCAGGTGAGTTGTTTCCTGATGAGTCACAGCTCCACCTGTCAGGAAGCAGACTTTCACAATAAGAGCTTAGTTTCGACTAACAGACTCTTATACATATAATTCATATTCCTAACATGACTATTTAAGACGGCTACACATTTATCAAAAGGTGACGTGAATAAATTATGACACGATGTTTACCAAACAGATCAAAAGCAGCAGTTAAGAACTGGCCTCACTGCTCACTGCAGACACCTGAAGTGTCTGATTCACTTTGTTAGGGTCTGAAATAGTTACAGTTTGGTGACAAGACAAAGTGAAGAGTCGAGACAGGAACTTGTTCACATTTCTTGTGTCTCTGTTGTCAGATTACAAGACTCTTCCAGCTCATAGTCATGTTGGACTGATCAATGTTCCACGCTTATTAAAAGAATATCTCTGTTCTCATCCTTACATAAGAATATAGAGTCCTTTTGACAGTGTGTCTCATGTTATAATGCTCCATGACATCTTTTATGTTACACACTCAATATTCAACTTTAACTCAACTCTGTTTTTATTATTATTAATGAATCATAATCACAATATCTGGCACAAAAATCACAATTTGATTTTTCCCCCACATAGTTGAGCCCTAATAACCAGATAACTAACGTGGAGAGAAAACAGACAGACTCTCTGCTCCCTGAACTCAACACAATATGAAGATGAAGAAGAGGAAGACTTACGTACTCGACTGCTCTGATTGGACGGTTTCTCACGCTGCAGCTCCACCTGGAAGACCTCTGGGACACCGAGACGTCTGATCAGGTGTGTCGACTGGAACCTTTGTCTATGACAGGTAAACAACTAACCTGTTTCAGCTGGAGGAGAAGGAGGAGGAGGAGGAGGAGGAGGAGGAGGAGACAGAAAGAATCCTTTACGTTCTTTTGCTCTATTCATCTGCCCTGGTATGCTCAGCTGTTAGTCTTCACACCTTTGTTGTCACACAATCTTTGTACATCTACTGATCTATATCACTATCAGGAAGAGGAGGAGGAGGAGGAGGAAGAATCCTGTAGAACGAGAAACTCTCTGACTAAAGGAGGAGGGGGAGGAGGAGGAGGAAGAATCCTGGAGAACCAGAAACTCTCTGACAACAGAGATCAGAGAAGCAGCAACAACCAGCAGTGATTAACAGGAAATTAATCTTCAGTTGATTGACATGCCAGTTTCCTCCTCGCAAAAATGTTGCCTAACTTTACCCCCCCGTCACGCAAGTATTCATCACGTGTGTCGACTGGAACCTTTGTCTCTGACAGCAAAACAACAAACCTGTTTCAGCTGGATCAGGAGGAGGAGGAGGAGGAGGAGGAGGAGGAGGAGGAGGAGGAGGAGGAGGAGACAGAAAGAATCCTGTAGAACCAGAAACTCTGACAACAGAGGAACTTTCCACACGTCGAGTTCCAACATGTTTAAAATGTGATGAACAACTTTATCGTTAAACTCAGCGACGCAGTAGTAGAAGTACTCCAAACTATTAATACTACACATTATTACATTCCACATCATTTAGCTGATGCTTTTATCCAGAAGGACTTCCAGTTGCTATATATGTCAGAGGTCCCACACCTCTGGAGCAGCGGGGGGTTAAGTGCCTTGCTCAGGGACACATTGGTTGATGTTTCACTATATATGTGACACATGGTCCCCGGGACATTTACTCTGGAACTCAACTTTTGACAAACAGCTCTGAGCATCTGAAAACAACAAATAAATAATACAATTACTGATCTTTTTATGTAACAAAGGGGTGTGAAGTATTATTTAATATGTACTTGATGCATTTATTTCTGTTCATTTATTTCCTTCTACTCTAGAGAGATCTCTGGGCTGATGTTGTTTTAGGCTGCAGGCTGAGTCATGACGGCCCTGCAGCAGCTACACCTAGATGTGATAACCTTCGTCATGGCGTGCTGCCACAATCCCCAACAGTCACACAGGACTGGTTTGAACTGGTTGGACTGGTTGTCTCGGTATAATCTAGACTAATAATCACAGCAGCAGTTTACTGGTAACACATGACTTACTATCACTGTGTCTTGTGGCTTAGATGTGTCCAAGAAACACAATTTGGAGGACACTAGCCAGTGGTATGTGGGGGGGGGGGGGGGGGGGGCTGATATTTGGTTGGCTGGTGTTGGGAGGGGGACTAACATGATGAGTTGTCTTCTCATTCAGCACATCACATATTCTCTATCTGAGCATCATCTTGTTTCCTATAACCCTCTCTGTTTCCTACTGATACCTACTGGACTGATTACTGCTGCACTTTGGATTCTGATTTTTTTAACTCTTTTGGTTCAAGCAGAATGAGCAAGATGGAGGTGCAACATGATGCAGGGCACTCAAATAAATACATGGAGCTGCACATGTAGATAAATGATGCATACCAATACCTACCAATGAGCTGATATGGTGAGAAGAGAGTATGTTTTATATATTAGCAAATTAAAAAACTAATCTAATACTACATCAAGTGTTTGTTTTTTGAATGACATTCTATAGTTCCACCCCGAACTTTAGAAAACAGGCTTTTATTTTGAAGGCAAAGAAAACAAGGGTCGTGGCGTGAGTGGGGGGGCATGACGTGAGTTGGGGTGGGGTGGGGTGGCGTGAGCAGCTACAGGCCGCAGCTGGACCAAATTGTAGGATTT
>CM042448.1:24261834-24266834 GCA_023631565.1 Gymnocephalus cernua | reverse complement strand
GTAGAAACTATTCAGCAACACGGCCAGCTAATGTAGTCAAGCATAAACTATTCAGCACCACGGACAGCGACAGCTGATGGACAGTCAAGTAAAACTGTTTCAGCACCACGAACAGCGACAGCTGATGTAGAGTCAAGTAGATAATATTCAGAACCACAGACAGTGGCAGCTGATGGACAGTCAAGCAAAACTGTTTCAGCACTAAAGACAGCGACAGCTGATGGACAGTCAAGCAAAAATTATTCAGCACCACGGACAGCGACAGCTGATGGACAGTCAAGAAAGATTATTCAGCACCACGGACAGCGACAGCTTATGGACAGTCACGTAAAACTGTTTCAGCACCAAAGACAGCGACAACTGATGGACAGTCAAGAGAGATTATTCAGCACCACGGACAGCGACAGCCGATGGACAGTCAAGTAGAAAATATTCAGCACCACGGACAGCGACAGCTGATGGACAGTCACGTAAAACTGTTTCAGCACCAAAGACAGCGACAGCTGATGGACAGTCAAGTAAAACTGGTTCGGCACCACGAACAGCAACAGCTGATGGACAGTCAAGTAAAACTGTTTCAGCACCACGGACAGTGGCAGCTGATGGACAGTCGAGTAAAAATGATTCAGCACCACGGACAGCGACAGCTGATGGACAGTCCAAAATTTGCCTGTAGCTGCCATTTCCCTAGATGGCCAAAAGGCCTTTGACGAGGTGGAATGGAGCTTTCTCTTCTCCACTTGGTCACATTTTGGGTTGGTCCCTATTTTTCTCAATGGGTAAAGATATTATATAAAGAAGCAGCAGTAATCACCAGTGGAGTTCTATCAGCCTTTTTCAGCCTGTCTAGAGGCCTCGCCAAGGCTGCTCTTTGAGCCTCTATTGTTGATAACGGGTCTAGAAACACTGGCTGGAACTTTCTTCACATATTAGGACTCTTATTGTGAAAATATGTGACTTCTTTCTTTTTTAAATGTGACTTTTTCTTCTGAAAATATTTGACTTTTATTGTGAAAATGTTACATTTAAAAAATATTTGACAATTTATTTCTAAAAAGAATCTGTGTATGTTTGCTGTAAAGCACTGACCGACACGTCGTTACACACGTGCCTGAACAGTTCAAACGCTAAACGTTATTATTATTATTATTATTATTATTATTATTATTATTATTATTATTATTATTATTAACATTCAACGTAGTGAAGTGTTTTCCCTCGGAAAACTTTAGGGGTCCTTAAGAAAGGCGGCACACACACACACACAGACACAGACACAGACACACACACACACAGACAAACACACACAGACACAGACACACACTCACACACACAGACAGACACACACACACACAGACACAAACTGTAATTTCACATCATTTTGGATTATTATCTCCATATCTTTGTGTGAAACATTGTAAAAACTAGAGCAGATAATAAATAACTAACAGAGAACTTACTGAAGAAGTCGTTCCCTACAGGGGGGGGGGGGGTTACAACCCCCCCAAAAAACCAAAGAATGTCCTTCACATAAATAAAAACTTCTGCATCATAACCTGACGTAGAAAAGATCTGCAGAAGAAGAAGTCCCGCTGCCGCCAAACGACGTGAGGAAGAAAGCCGATATGAAGTTATGGACGAGTCCATCGGCAACAATAACCACCGAATGGGAGGTAGAAAAAGCAACAATAAGGCGGCAAAATGAAAAGAAAAGACAACAACAGCAACAAAAAGTTAGGCGGAGAGAGAAAGAGGAAAAGCAGAATGTGGGGAAAAAATGACACAAAGGCAGCACAAAAAATGCAAAGAAAAGGCAAAAATAATGTAATATAAGAATAATAAAGGCAGAGAAAGCACCAAAAGTGGCAAAAAATGCAGAAGAAGGCCCAAAAAAATGGGAAAAAATGCTGAAAACTGAGAAAACGTGCAGATTCTCTTCGTGTTGTGCAGTTTTTGGCAGATTTGAAGGCTGTGATGATGAAGACGGCGCGGAGGAGGAGGAGGAGGAGGAGGATGTTCAGACAGAAACAGACGGAGGAGACTGGAGGTAGAGGAGGAAGAGAAACCATCTGCTCTGTGATTGGCCAGGAACTCCTCGTCCAATCACACGCTGCGTCTTCTCGCTAAGTCAGAAGAAACTCAGGACACCAGACAAACCTCTGGGCTAAATGTCTCCGTTATTCATCTGATGACTCATTAAGTAAGTAAAATGTATTTATACAGCGCCTTTCACAGACAAGGTCACAACGTGCTTTACAGAATGCATAGACAATAAAAACATGGTAAAAATAGTCAATAGAATAAAGTACATGGACAGACCTGAGAGGCCGTGAGGGGGGTGTCAGTGAATTATGTGGGTAAGATAATCAGGCCTGACCACGTAGAGCCGACAGGTTACAGCAGGAGCTTTGAATCTATCCTGTAGGTTACAGGAGGCCAGTGAAGGGAGCAGAGGGCGATGTGGCTGCGTCTGTTTGATTTGGTAAGAAGTCTGGCAGCAGCGTTTTCAATAGATTGCAGGAGGTGAAGAACAGATTCATGGAGTGAGGAGAAGAGTGAATTACAACGGAGGAGGAAATGAATGTATGGATGAGCCTCTCTAGAGCCCTTAATATACTGATATTATTACCACTATAATACTATACGAGACAAAAACAGGATTGGGTCAATGATCTGATGTGAGTTTCAAAAGAAAGGGATTTGTCAAAGGCTACCCCCCCATTTATCATCTTCATGCATCAAAACTCACTTCTCGCCTTCTCTCGTTTATTTTGCCTTTTCTGTCACCTTTGTCACCTTTTCCGTCGCCTTTTTTGCTTCCCTTTTGTCGCCTTTCTGTCACCTTTCTGTCGCCTTTTTTGTCGCCTTTTTTGTCGCCTTTCTGTCGCCTTTTTTGTCGCCTTTTTGTCAGCTCTGTCGCCTTTTTTGCTTCCCTTTTGTCGCCTTTCTGTCGCCTTTCTGTCACCTTTTTTGTCGCCTTTCTGTCACCTTTTTTGTCGCCTTTCTGTCGCCTTTTTTGTCGCCTTTTTGTCGCCTTTCTGTCGCCTTTTTTGTCGCCTTTTTGTCAGCTCTTTGTCGCCCTTTTTGTCGCCTTTCTGTCGCCTTTTTCTGTCGCCCTTTTGTCGCGTCTTTGTGTTATATTTGGGACGTTAAGAGAGACGTGAAGATGTTTTCAGATCTATTTCTTCTCTTTGGTTCTTGTTTGTCTCAAAGTTGAATTAAAAGTTTGAAACATGTAAATGAGTGTTAGAGGTCCTTGTTTCTTCTTCTTCTTTTTGTTTTGAGTGACAGGAGAGAGGAGCGTCGGCGTGTGATTGGTCGGAGAGATAAAAGTGAATATTTAACTTGTATTTGTGTTTTCGGCGTCCGTGTGATCACGACGCTCGACACTAATCATAAATAAATCAGACGTCAGAGCTTTGATCTCGTCCCGAGGATCAAACTTTAGACGACGTCGTCTCTCAAACTCTTTCTGTCGTATTCAACTACTGACACAAATACTTAGACGCTAAAACACTGCATATTATACCTGCTGATGGAGGCTAAAGTTAGATTAAACTATCTTTAAAAGTTAAAGCGTTGTGTAGTTACACGTTAAATATCATCACGTTAAACTCTGAGAAACTAAAACACCGAACGGAGGAAGACAAAGATAAAGATGAAGATGCTTAAAGTGACTTTAGTTCAACTGACTTTAGCTCAGTTCAAGCTCAACAACAAATACTTATAAAATATATAAATAAAGCAACAAAAAGGGACAAAAAGGCGGCAAACAGGTGTCAAAAAGGGGACAAAAAAGTGCAGAGAAGGCAGCGAGAAGGAGCAGAGAAGGAGGTGAGAAGGTGGCGAGAAGGAGGTGAGAAGGTGGCGAGAAGGAGGCGAGGAGGAGGTGAGAAGGTGGCGAGAAGACGGCGAGAAGGAGGCGAGAAGGCGGTGAGAAGGTGGCGAGAAGGAGGTGAGAATGAGGCGAGAAGGTGGCGAGGAGGAGGCGAGAAGGTGGCGAGAAGGAGGTGAGAAGGCGGTGAGAAGGAGGTGAGAAGGCGGTGAGAAGGAGGCGAGAAGGCGACCAATCGAGCCCTAATCTGGAGGGATGATCTCAAACATTGAGCTGTATCTGCGTTACGTAACGACATTAGAAAGTAAGAATATGACGTCATCTTCAAACAACATCACACGCGTACCTGCGTTGCGAACCTGCGGCGGGGATCCTACCTGCGTCCTTCACCACCGGAGCGTCTCCGCAGTAACCAAGAGAGAACCTTCACCTCCATCATCCTGCAGACAGACGACCTTCACACAGTCTGTTACACGCCGTTACACACGCCGTTACACACGCCGTTACACACGGACAAACAGGCGACAAACAAGCGACAAACAAGCGACAAAAAGGGAACATAAAGGCGACAAAAAGGCAGCAAAAAGGCAGCAAAAAGGCAGCAAAAAGGCAACAAAAAGGGAATAAAAAGGCGCAAAAAGGCGACAAAAAGGGAACAAAAAGGCGACAAAAAGGCGACAAAAAGGCGACAAAAAGGCGACAAAAAGGCAGCAAAAAGGCGACAAAAAGGGAATAAAAAGGCGCAAAAAGGCGACAAAAAGGGAACAAAAAGGCGACAAAAAGGCAGCAAAAAGGGAATAAAAAGGCGCAAAAAGGCGACAAAAAGGGAACAAAAAGGCGACAAAAAGGCAGCAAAAAGGGAATAAAAAGGCGCAAAAAGGCGACAAAAAGGGAATAAAAAGGCGCAAAAAGGCGACAAAAAGGGAACAAAAAGGCGTAAAAAGGGAACAAAAAAACAGCGAGATCTCTGTTAAACATCTTTCTGACTGTATGAATTAATTTTAAATGGTTTTGATACTGAGAAATAAAATGATGAAATAGAGTAAAAAGAGTCCAAACTTCTGATTTAAAGACTTTCAGGTTTTATTACAGAACAAATAACTCATTCATTCATAATTCATCCTCAGACATGAACTCATGAATCAGTCATCTGCTGGAACGCTGC
>CM042448.1:24254334-24259334 GCA_023631565.1 Gymnocephalus cernua | reverse complement strand
TCAGCCTGGAACACACAGGCTACATGCTAACACTTCAGCCTCTACTGTCCAGCTGATGAAAGTGGGACTGATTGTCTGTTTTCCTACCTTTTCCAGACGCTCCTGAACTGCTTGGGCTCCGAGTGGAGAAACCTCTCTGTGGAGAGAAGAGAATTATTTCACTTTGATCCGTGGTCAAAATAATCATACTAGTAATAACTTTATGAGTTGAACAATGCTGTAACTCTACGTTATCCACCAAGCATTAGCATTGACGTTAGCTACGCTACTTGTCAACCAGCACACTGTAGTAAGGTTGAGCTGGATCAATACTGATATTTATCAATAAATAAGATCTCTGCTGTATGAATGTAAATAATCACAAAATGATGCCTTGTGGTAGAAAACTCAGTATTACGGTAAAAACTACTCCTGCAGACTCGTTTCTATAACAAAAAATATATATATTTACTTCTGCACAATATATTTAAAATTTAAAAAAGACTGCAGCAGAAAAGAATGAATATTTTCATAATAAAAGTCACAATATTTTCAGAATAAATGTCACAATATTTTCAGAATAACAGTCACAATACTTTCAGAATAAAAGTCACAATATTTTCAGAATAAAAGTCACAATATTTTCAGAATGAAAGTTTTTATCGCTTTTCTCAAAGTGTTTTTATTTTATTTATTTATTTATTTAAATTGGCTGTATTAGAAGAAACTAGTGTGAATATTTGTGTATATTATATATATTGTGTGTACCTGGTGTGTACTGTGAGTATTTGTGTGTACCTGGTGAGTAGTGGGGCAGCATTGAGACTCCCGGCCAGCTGTCCTCAGACGGGACGCCCACCACCTGCAGAGACATCATCATTACAACTAGCACTAGTATACCTTTCACCCATTATCACCCAGCATCATTACAACTAACACTAGGTTACCTTTCACCCATTATCACCCATTACCACCCATTATCACCCAGCATCATTACAACTAGCACTAGGTTACCTTTCACCCATTATCACCCAGCATCATTACAACTAGCACTAGGTTACCTTTCACCCATTATAACCCAGCATCATTACAACTAGCACTAGGTTACCTTTCACCCAGTATCACCCATTATCACCCAGCATCATTACAACTAGCACTAGGTTACCTTTCACCCATTATCACCCAGCATCATTACAACTAGCACTAGGTTACCTTTCACCCATTATCACCCAGCATCATTACAACTAGCACTAGGTTACCTTTCACCCATTATCACCCAGCATCATTACAACTAACACTAGGTTACCTTTCACCCATTATCACCCAGCATCATTACAACTAACACTAGTATACCTTTCACCCATTATCACCCATTACCACCCATTATCACCCAGCATCATTACAACTAGCACTAGGTTACCTTTCACCCATTATCACCCAGCATCATTACAACTAGCACTAGGTTACCTTTCACCCATTATAACCCAGCATCATTACAACTAGCACTAGGTTACCTTTCACCCAGTATCACCCATTATCACCCAGCATCATTACAACTAGCACTAGGTTACCTTTCACCCATTATCACCCAGCATCATTACAACTAGCACTAGGTTACCTTTCACCCATTATCACCCAGCATCATTACAACTAGCACTAGGTTACCTTTCACCCATTATCACCCAGCATCATTACAACTAGCACTAGGTTACATTTCACCCATTATAACCCAGCATCATTACAACTAGCACTAGGTTACCTTTCACCCAGTATCACCCATTATCACCCAGCATCATTACAACTAGCACTAGGTTACCTTTCACCCATTATCACCCAGCATCATTACAACTAGCACTAGGTTACCTTTCACCCATTATCACCCAGCATCATTACAACTAGCACTAGGTTACCTTTCACCCATTATCACCCATTACCACCCATTATCACCCAGCATCATTACAACTAGCACTAGGTTACCTTTCACCCATTATCACCCAGCATCATTACAACTAGCACTAGGTTACCTTTCACCCATTATAACCCAGCATCATTACAACTAGCACTAGGTTACCTTTCACCCAGTATCACCCATTATCACCCAGCATCATTACAACTAGCACTAGGTTACCTTTCACCCATTATCACCCAGCATCATTACAACTAGCACTAGGTTACCTTTCACCCATTATCACCCAGCATCATTACAACTAGCACTAGGTTACCTTTCACCCATTATCACCCAGCATCATTACAACTAGCACTAGGTTACCTTTCACCCATTATCACCCAGCATCATTACAACTAACACTAGGTTACCTTTCACCCATTATCACCCAGCATCATTACAACTAACACTAGGTTACCTTTCACCCATTATCACCCAGCATCATTACAACTAACACTAGGTTACCTTTCACCCATTATCACCCATTACCACCCATTATCACCCAGCATCATTACAACTAGCACTAGGTTACCTTTCACCCATTATCACCCAACATCACTACAACTAGCACTAGGTTACCTTTCACCCATTATCACCCAGCATCATTACAACTAGCACTAGGTTACCTTTCACCCATTATCATCCATTATCACCCAGCATCATTACAACTAGCACTAGGTTACCTTTCACCCATTATCACCCATTATCACCCAGCATCATTACAAGTAGCACTAGGTTACCTTTCACCCATTATCACCCAGAATCATTACAACTAGCACTAGGTTACCTTTCACCCATTATCACCCAGCATCATTACAACTAGCACTAGGTTACCTTTCACCCATTATCACCCAGCATCATTACAACTAGCACTAGGTTACCTTTCACCCATTATCATCCATTATCACCCAGCATCATTACAACTAGCACTAGGTTACCTTTCACCCATTATCACCCAGCATCATTACAACTAGCACTAGGTTACCTTTCACCCATTATAGAGAAGTAAATAAAAAGTCAAAATATGTCAAATCATTGAATAGTGTCAGAAACCCAGAAACACGAATGTCATTTAAAAGTTATTGAAGTATCAAAAAAGAAAACTTTGACCCAGAAAAACAAAAAGTTGCACAGTTGACGTGGAGACAACACAGCAGATTATATACACACACACACACACACACACACACACACACACACAAACACACACACACACACACACACACAGAGTCATGAGTGTGTCTCACGGTCCAGATCTTGTGGAGTTGATGGAAGACGTCAGAGTCTCCGGGGAACGCCGGCGCTCCCTGCAGCATCTCCACCAAGATACAGCCGGCTCCCCTGGCATTCAAACACACCCAACTTTATTCACAACGCAAACACATCCCCCTGAGTGTGTGTGTGTGTGTGTTTCTGTGTGTCTGTGTGTGTGTGTGTGTGTGTGTGTGTGTAGACTCCTGACCAGATGTCCAGAGCGGTGGAGTAGTCTGTGGATCCCAGCAGGACGTCGGGGGGGCGGTACCACAGCGTCACCACATCGGAGGAGAAGCTCTGGCTCGGGATGGACTTGGACCGAGCCAGACCTGAACCAGAACCAGAAGCAGTCAGTGCACAGAATCTAAACCATTAGCTGTCTGACATCAAGTTCCACACCAAGAACCACAACTTAAAAATAATGATTTAAAATCATTCTAAGGCTGCGGCCGGCAACAACGCCGGTCTTTATAGGTGTGGTTCTAGTTCTGGGTGTTGTAGTTCTGGGTGTTGTAGTTATGGGTATTGTAGTTCTGGGTGTCAGTGTGGTTCTAGGTGTTGTAGTTCTGGGTGTCAGTGTGGTTCTAGGTGTTGTAGTTCTGGGTGTCAGTGTGGTTCTAGGTGTTGTAGTTCTGGGTGTTAGTGTAGTTCTGGGTGTTGTAGTTCTGGGTGTCAGTGTAGTTTTGGGTGTTAGTGTAGTTCTGGGTGTTAGTGTAGTTCTGGGTGTTGTAGTTCTGGGTGTCAGTGTAGTTCTGGGTGTCAGTGTAGTTCTGGGTGTCAGTGTAGTTTTGGGTGTCAGTGTAGTTTTGGGTGTTAGTGTAGTTCTGGGTGTTAGTGTAGTTCTGGGTGTTGTAGTTCTGGGTGTCAGTGTAGTTCTGGGTGTCAGTGTAGTTCTGGGTGTTAGTGTAGTTCTGGGTGTCAGTGTAGTTCTGGGTGTCAGTGTAGTTTTGGGTGTCAGTGTAGTTTTGGGTGTCAGTGTAGTTTTGGGTGTCAGTGTAGTTTTGGGTGTTAGTGTAGTTCTGGGTGTTAGTGTAGTTCTGGGTGTTAGTGTAGTTCTGGGTGTCAGTGTGGTTCTAGGTGTTGTAGTTCTGGGTGTTAGTGTAGTTCTGGGTGTTGTAGTTCTGGGTGCAAGTGTGGTTCTGGGTGTCAGCGTGGTTCTGGGTGTTAGTGTAGTTCTAGGTGTTGTCGTTGTGGGTGTCAGTGTAGTTCTGGGTATCAGTGTAGTTCTGGGTGTTGTAGTTCTAGGTGTTGTAGTTCTGGGTGTTAGTGTAGTTCTGGGTGTTAGTGTAGTTCTGGGTGTTAGTGTAGTTCTGGGTGTCAGCGTGGTTCTGGGTGTTGTAGTTCTGGGTGTCAGCGTGGTTCTGGGTGTTGTAGTTCTGGGTGTTGTTGTTCTGGGTGTTGTTGTTCTGGGTGTTGTAGTTCTGGGTGTCAGCGTGGTGCTGCAGGTGTTCCTGACCGAAGTCGGCCATCTTGAGCTCCCCCAGGTAGCTGATGAGCAGGTTGTGGGGCTTCAGGTCTCGGTGGAGGATCCGGCGGCTGTGGATGAAGCTCAGAGCTCGCAGGAGCTGGAACTGGAACAGCTGCAGCAGCAGCAACAACAACAACAACAACAACAACCACAACCACCACCACCACAACAACAACAGACACAACAGACACAACAATAATAACAACAACAACAACAACAACATCATAAGGAGGCATTTCTTTATTTAAAAAAAATTATTTTAACAGCATCTAATATAAAAAGGAATATTTAAGAAACAAATACTATTTATTCAATAAAGGAACATTTTTTGTGTGTGTGTGTGTGTGTGTGTGT
>CM042448.1:24186834-24249334 GCA_023631565.1 Gymnocephalus cernua | reverse complement strand
AAAAGAATGAAATGTCTGAATAAACAGGAAGCAGTTTGAAGCCTTTTAATTCTTTTAAAATAAACAAAATATACAGTAAAATATAAGTTAATACTCTGAGACACATGGACCATCTTTTGTTTAGCAGTGAGACTATTAACCCTCGAGGTCAAAACTGAAAATTTACTTTTTTTGTCCCTTTTCTCAACAATTGTTTAAATTCATGGTCATCAAACCTCATTTAAATGACATTATACCTCATTTTTGAGTTAAGAAAAGCAGAACTGATGCATGTTGTTGACTAATAATTAATATCAGAGGACGTTGAGAGAATCACAGACTAGTTTATAGTAAACTTTAGTCAGGAGACCAATTAAAAAACTAATTAAAATGCTATAGAATTTAATAAAACACCCAAAATTCAACGAAAGTAATCACTGCATGTACCTGTGAAGATCGTTTACGGCTCCCATACAACGTACATCAACGTTATTTTAGGGCAATTTGGTTGTTAAGAAACCCAAATGTCTTTTTCATGTTCACACTGAAGATTGATCCATAACACATGAAGCCGTCCGCCTCGCTGCATAAAGTGGATTTAAAGGTACAGTACGTTGTTTTGCACATGATGATGATGGTGGTGTGTGTGTGTGTGTGTGGGGGGGGGGGGGGGGGGGGTCAGGAGGACTGAACCAGCTCCCGTTTGGTTTCCGTGGACGACGGCGCTTCGATGATTTCTCCCGTCATGAACAACTCCTGAAATAAAAAAACAAAACAAACTCTTATTTTGTTGTTCCGACAGTCATAGCTTAAAAACAAACTCTTATTTTGAAGGGCTCCTGCAGTGTTGGGTGGATGGATGAATCAGCTGTTTGGGCTCTAAAATGTCAGAAAATTGTGAAAAATTTAATTGTCTTTTTCAACATTTCCTTCCACTTTTTTTTAAAGAATTTTTTTTTATGTTTTTCTAAATATATTGTCTGTTTTTTATGTTTTGGGGGCTTTTTGTTTGTCCTCAACTCAGAGATGTTCAGTGTCCCAGAGGAGAGAAGAGACTAGAACATATTCATATTGTGTGTGTGTGTGTGTGTGTGTGTGTGTGTGTGTGTGTGTGTGTGTGTGTGTGTGTGTGTGTGTGTGTGTGTGTGTGTGTGTGTGTGTGTGTGTGTGTGTGTGTGTGTGTGTGTGTGTGTGTGTGTGTGTGTGTGTGTGTGTGTGTGTGTGTGTGTGTGTGTGTGTGTGTGTGTACCAACCTGATCGTAGATGACTTTAACGATGAGCGAGCAGCTGGGACACGTGGCCACGTCCTCCCCGTTCTCCAGATCCTCCTGGAAACAAACACACACACCTGAGTAGTGATTCTGCCTCAATCACATCTGGGTTAAACTAATAGAAGATGTTATTATATTATACAACTATGATTTATTATAAATGTATCATGTCTAACTTTAATATGTCAACGCATATGATGAGTAAATTCATGCCGAATTCATCACAAGCCTCTGATTATTAGTAGAAGATATTAAATATTTAGGTTTTCACGTAAAGAAGTCGCTGAGGATCAATAACCCTAAAGTTGGAGGATTTCTGAACGGAGTTTGGTGTGAAGTCCACCTGTGTGGCAGCTAGCCGTTAGCCGTTAGCTTGGGTTACTTACTTTACTTATGGCGAATTTGTCTCCGCACGGACAGGGGAAATAATACGTCTCCGTCTCCTCGTCATACTCAAAGTCTTCGATCTCTACTTCGTCGTGAAATACCGACATTTTCTGCGCGAGATGAGAACAAAAATCTACAAAAATGTATTAGCTCAACATCTGATAACCGTGCTGTGTGGCACGCAGTGATGACGTCTCTGGCTGGTGTCTCAGGCGTGTGACGCAATGTTTTGAACTACCAACCAGAAAAACGCATAGACTATGGATAAATACATATATATATATATATATATATATTATATATAAATACATGAATAAATAAATAAATACGCCTTTGAAATACATCATGAAATAAATAAATGTAATTATTTCATGGTACTTTTATTTCATAAGTCCACATTTATTAGCCACGCCCCCCGAATTGCACATAAAAACTGGAAATAAATAGAGAGGGAAATAAATAAATGTGGCATTAGGAAATAAAAATTCCACAGAAATAAATAAATAAATAAATAAATGTGGATATACAAAATAAAATTGTGTTGAAATAAATAAATGTGGAATAATTAAATTGATTTAATTATTTATGTATTTATTGCCTCATTTATTTATTTCATGATGTATTTCAAAGGCATATTTATTTATTTATTCATTCATTCATGTTTTATGTATTTATTGAATTCTGAATAACAGACAGTTTAAGAAAGGAACTAATCTCTGTGACGTCATGGCGCCGTCTGGTGGTCATCAGAGAGAACTACAAGCTACAACACGTTTGCAATTAGCCATCAACTTTCCTAAAACAGCACATAGTTGATTTCTCACATAAAAAAGTCTCAGGAGTGAATTTAGTAATTAAATAACAGACAAACAATGTCTAAAATGTCTGAGATCAGAGTGACCTAGATTCAGAAGACTAGCTGACCTCAGGTCAGTGGTTTAGCAGATGTAAATACTGGGGCGGGACAAAGACTAGAGACTTGAGCCAAATACAGCAGAGCCACCGTTGGGATTTTCCCATTTTCACCAGCAGTTTCAAATAGTGAGATTAGCAGAGGAAAGAGGTGATTATGGGATGTCGAGGTTCTCTGTATGTCCTATTTACCCATAGATATATATACACTAGATGTCGCCTTGGCTACAGCAGTTCATTGGAACGAATGTGTCAAAAGAGCCGCCATCCTCTTTAATGCATCAGCGTCAATGTAGGCAAAGGTCTAACGGAAATAAAATCACTATAAATCGTCAAAATCTCTGCGATTTTCTAGTTTTTTTAAACAAAGAGACTAATTAATGTGTTAATACAAAGAATATTTATTATAATTAGTTCACAGATATGAGTCCAAACGGTAACTTCACCCTTCTGAACTCAGAGTTTCTGCTTCAAAGTGAAGTTTAAACTGAAATGTCCCGGCTCACTCCTCCGCTATTTATTCATTTATTTCTACGTGTATTTATTTTATTTAACAAGACTTAAAGTCACGTGTCGTTTTTGGCTCCCAGGAAGCGGGCGGTGAGCTCCAGGTCTTGCAGCCGCAGACGTACTCTGCTGCCCCGCTGCAGCTTCTATCCGACCGATCACCGGCAAAACGGTGGAACTTCCCACCGATCGACGTACAGGTTGTCCTGGACTACGTGGAAGATCCTCCCAATCCCCACTCTCTCTTTGGCCGGTCCCATCTGGATCAGCGGGGACCGGCGCAGCAGCGAGGCGAAGCTGTGTTCCTGCCCGGGGGAAGAGACGCTCCCGCCGGCCACAGAGCTCTCCACCTCCCGCCGCCGCCGGAGCTCAGATTGCAGGTCGAAGGCGGCATATATATCATAAAACACATTGTCACCTGTGAAATGTTATCCCTTGCTGTTTTTCTTTCGTTCGAACATCCATAAGCAGCACAAAAGTCCGCAATCTTTACTGTTGATCTGAATGCGAGAAGGCTTCCGACCCCTGTTCCAAGATGTCGGAAGGTTCCAAGGATGTCGGTATTGACGCATGCTTAGAACCCCAAGGCAACATCTAGTGTATATATCTATGCTATTTACCCTCCAAACTGTTGTTATTCTACTAGGACACTATGGTAACATCGGTTCTGCATTCTATCAGCCTTTAACATTCTAGAACTACAACTTTAGTTATTTTAGTTCAAGACTTTAACATTCTAAAATATGAACATTCTAGAACTTCAGCCTACCATTCTAAAACTACACTTAACATTCTAGAACTACAACTTGAGCTGATGAGTAAAGACAAAGGTCAAACCACTGCTTTAATGATTCCAACCTTTCCTCTCAGCCTACAGCCATGGAACCACTGAACTACATTCACAACCAGCTTCTCTCCATTTATAATGCTGCTCCTCTCTGTGTGTACTCTCAACACGCCGTCCTCTGTTATAATCACACCATACTTTAGATGTGAAAACAGCTCTATAACATGTGTTATTACACGTTAACTGTCATCATTTCCTAGATGTGGTGATGCTGCTCCTCTCTGGGCGGTTCCTCTTGTTTCCTGTTTCCTGTTTCCTTCCTCTTTTCACAGTTTGTAACAAAGTTTGTTCTCTCCGTGTGAAGCTCCAGCTGAAGGTAATTTTACTCTAAAGTCTGTAATTTTAATGTATATATTTATACATAATGTGTGTAATGTTTGACTGGTGAACTCCAGCTGTGGTTAGTGGAGTAGTTTTGACTAGTTAGTGTAGTTTGACTGGTGAACTCCAGCTGTGGTTAGTGTAGTAGTTTTGACTAGTTAGTGTAGTTTGACTGGTGAACTCCAGCTGTGGTTAGTGTAGTAGTTTTGACTAGTTAGTGTAGTTTGACTGGTGAACTCCAGCTGTGGTTAGTGTAGTAGTTTTGACTAGTTAGTTTAGTTTGACTGGTGAACTCCAGCTGTGGTTAGTGTAGTAGTTTTGACTAGTTAGTGTAGTTTGACTGGTGAACTCCAGCTGTGGTTAGTGGAGTAGTTTTGACTAGTTAGTGTAGTTTGACTGGTGAACTCCAGCTGTGGTTAGTGTAGTAGTTTTGACTAGTTAGTGTAGTTTGACTGGTGAACTCCAGCTGTGGTTAGTGTAGTAGTTTTGACTAGTTAGTGTAGTTTGACTGGTGAACTCCAGCTGTGGTTAGTGTAGTAGTTTTGACTAGTTAGTGTAGTTTGACTGGTGAACTCCAGCTGTAGTTAGTGTAGTAGTTTTGACTAGTTAGTGTAGTTTGACTGGTGAACTCCAGCTGTGGTTAGTGTAGTAGTTTTGACTAGTTAGTGTAGTTTGACTGGTGAACTCCAGCTGTAGTTAGTGTAGTAGTTTTGACTAGTTAGTGTAGTATGACTGGTGAACTCCAGCTGTGGTTAGTGTAGTAGTTTTGACTAGTTAGTGTAGTTTGACTGGTGAACTCCAGCTGTGGTTAGTGTAGTAGTTTTGACTAGTTAGTGTAGTTTGAGAGCAGAAAGCTGCAGAGAAACCAACACAACTGGACTTCACATTCATTCAAACTGCGTCTTCACAAAGATCTGCCGCCATGTTGTGTGTCTGTCTGGGAGTGGAACGAGTTATTGATCCTTTTTACTGTCTTATAGATCCTTTATTTCTGTCTTATAGATCCTTTATTTCTGTCTTATAGATCCTTTATTTCTGTCCTATAGATCCTTTATTTCTGTCTTATAGATCCTTTATTTCTGTCTCATAGATCCTTTATTTCTGTCTTATAGATCCTTTATTTCTGTCCTATAGATCCTTTATTTCTGTCTTATAGATCCTTTATTTCTGTCTCATAGATCCTTTATTTCTGTCTCATAGATCCTTTATTTCTGTCTCATAGATCCTTTATTTCTGTCTCATAGATCCTTTATTTCTGTCTCATAGATCCTTTATTTCTGTCTTATAGATCCTAAAATATACTATAAATGAAACTCTTTCATCTACTCTGTTTAGTTTCAGAGAAAGTTCAACATAATGAAAGAGTTTCAACTCATGTCTAAAGGTGTGTGTGTGTGTGTGTGTGTGTGTGTGTGTGTGTGTGTGTGTGTGTGTGTGTGTGTGTGTGTGTGTGTGTGTGTGTGTGTGTGTGTGTGTGTGTGTGTGTGTGTGTGTGTGTGTGTGTGAACCTGAACCCAGCTGTGTTTCCATGGAGACACCTCTACTTTAATAAAGAAGGCGACCTGACCTCGAGTGGTGACTAGAAATGGAGGAGAGGCGACTAGAAATGGAGGAGAGAGGATTGATGGAGAGACTTGAATGGCAGAAGGAGAGAACAGCGATGGAAAGAGAAATAGAAATGTTAAGAAGAAGATTGAGGTGAGTTGTGAACATCCAGCAAACTGGACCGAGTCTCATTGGATGGAACTACGTCCGTCTGGTTGTTCTGGGTCATGTCAGTCTCATGCAGGAAAGGAATTATTGGAGGTGATGACTGGAAGGAGAAGATTTTAGATAAATCATTTCCTGTCTCACTCAACATATCTTTCTGTTTAGACAACATTATGAAATATATTTACATTTTTGAATTCTGATTTCAAAAGATATATTTATTAAGTTTTGGACAGAAATTACACACACACACACACACACACACACACACACACACACATTTAATTGCTAATTTTTTTCTAAAGATATTTTTATTGAGTTTTGAAAATTGTTAATAATTAGGCCTACAGACATATTCATGTTAATATTGTATTGTATGCTGGGAGACTTTACCTGAACATGTGATCTTCAATAAATGTGTTTTTCTATCAGGACCCAGCAGAAACCAGACTCTCCTGAACCTGGAGCTGATCCTGATCCTGACCCTGAACCTGGACCTGGACCTGAACCTGGACCTGAACCCAGCTGTGTGTCATTTAAGAGTGACCAGTCATTTGGAGGCTATATTAACTTTAAAGGAGAGCAACCCTCTGCTGAAAAGAGGTAAGCTGTTAATATTATAATATTACTGATTCATGTTCTAACTTTTATGTTTCCAGAGAAGTTTTTAGAGTTTATTTTCAGCATCTTTCTTCTTCACATATATTAATATTCTCACATCTGAAAGTTGTCCAGTTAAACCAGTTAAACCAGTCTTCAACTCTTGACTTTAGGTAAATATTGGATCTGGTTTGGTCCAGTATATTCTCTGGTGTTTTTGCTTTTTAACCCAGTTTTTTGTATATTTTATTGAACTTCTTTGTGTTAATCTTGTTTTAGTTGCTGCTTGTATCTCCAGCAGTTTTTGTGTCTGAATACTAAAAAGTGAATTTCTATCCCTGTTGGTCTTATGCTCTGTGTAACAGGATCCATCAAAGACCAGACTCTGCTGAACCTGAACCTGGACCCAGCTGTGTGTCCTTTAAGAGTGACTGGTCAAATGATAACTATATTGACTTTAAAGGAGAGCAACCCTCGGCTGAGAAGAGGTAAACTGTTAATAATATTATAATATTGCTGATTCATGTTTCTACTTTAATGTATCCAGAGAAATTTAGAATTGTTTTTTCAGCATCTTTCTTCTTGACATGTATTTTTATTCTCACATCTGGAAGCTGTCCAGTAAGACCAGTCTTCAACTGTAGATCTCAGTTTAATATTAGACCTGGTTTGGTCCAGAATTATCAGGGGCCTCATGTATAAAAGATTGCACAGCTTTCATACCAGAAGATGGCGTACGGCCAAAACTTGAAAAGTACCTACACACAAATTCTTAATGATCAATCGTCGATCGTCGATTAATCATGCCCATCACTAATGCACAGGACAGAAAAGTGAGACTGATGTCATAATGGAGTCTTGTCTCCATTAGAGGACAGAAAGATGACATTAGTCCTGGAGTCTTGTCTCCATTAGAGGACAGAAAGATGACATTAGTCCTGGAGTCTTGTCTCCATTAGAGGACAGAAAGATGACATTAGTCCTGGAGTCTTGTCTCCTTTAGAGGACAGAAAGATGACATTAGTCCTGGAGTCTTGTCTCCATTAGAGGACAGAAAGATGACATTAGTCCTGGAGTCTTGTCTCCATTAGATGACAGAAAGATGACATTAGTCCTGGAGTCTTTCCAATGTTCCTGTTCTCCCAGAAAGAGAATGAATGACAGAGCAGGATGAGCAGAGAGCAGAAATCATTCAGTGAAGAGCTTCGGACTTTATTTTCTGCTTGATAGCTTCTAGTTTCTCCAGCAGCTTCTGGTTCTGGAGATTAAAAAGTGGTCTTCCTCTCTTTCTAACAGGACCCATCAGAGACCAGACCCTGCTGAACCTGGACCTGAACCCAGCTGTGTGTCTATGGAGACACCGCTACTTCAAAAAAGAAGGCGACCTGTAGGGGACAGGCCAATTAAAATGGCGGAGAGTAATATGCCAAGACAGAAGGAAGGGGAGGAACGTATTGAAATGACGAGCAAAAGACCGAGGTGAGTTGTTCTGAAACCTCCAACAAACTAGAAGTAGTGTGGTCTCAAGTTTCAGTGAGCGGGTTCATGACCAGAGTTTCATCTTGTGTCCAGTTAAACCAGTTAAACCAGTCTTCAACTCTTGACTTTAGGTAAATATTGGATCTGGTTTGGTCCAATATATTCTCTGGTGTTTCAGCTTTTTAACACAGTTTTTTTTATAGTTTATTTAACTTCTTTGTTTTAATCTTGATTTAGTTGCTGCTTCTATCTCCAGCTATTTTTGTGTCTTAATATTAAAAAGTGAATTTCCATCCCTGTTGGTCTTACTCTCTGTGTAACAGGATACATCAAAGACCAGACTCTGCTGAACCTGAACCCAGCTGTGTGTCCTTTAAGAGTGACTGGTCAAATGATAACTATATTGACTTTAAAGGAGAGCAACCCTCTGCTGAAAAGAGGTAAACTGTTAATAATATTATAATATTGCTGATTCATGTTTCAACTTTAGTGTATCCAGAGAAATTTAGAAATTTATTTTCAGCATCTTTCTTCTTGACATGTATTTTTATTGTCACATCTGGAAGCTGTCCAGTAAGACCAGTCTTCAACTGTAGATCTCAGTTTAATATTAGACCTGGTTTGGTCCAGAATTATCAGGGGCCTCATGTATAAAAGATTGCACAGCTTTCATACCAGAAGATGGCGTACGGCCAAAACTTGAAAAGTACCTACACACAGAAATATTCACATGTATAAAACCGGGCGTACGCCAGGTCCTGCGCACCTTTCCTTTATACATCACAATCAACGTGACATGGAGCGCACATGAACGAGCCATCGACCCCGCCTTGCCTCCTCCCATAAATTAATATGGAAATTACTATAAATGCGCCGTTGATGTCAATCTTCGTCCAATCACAACGGGTTATCCCGCTGCGCCACACATGGATGAAATAATGAAATAGTAAACAGGACTACAGTAACAGAAATATGTGCAGAATCAAGACAGTCAAGACGGTCTCTGTGTGGACAGACATGATGTGAGCTAATTCTTCCTGATTCGTCCACAGAGTGGACCAGGAGAGCTCAGAGGTTCCCAGTGGTCAGTCTGCCCAGCAGCATCAAACAGACCTGGACTCCATCTTTATGGTCTGTACATGTACAACAACTAGTTTTACATCTATTCTGTTCACATTCATTTCCATCCTGCACTTTCAGACCAGTGGATTGTCAGTCTGTCCAACATGGATCTGATGTTTGCTTCCATGATTTCAGTTTCATTGTGTCATTCATATAATCTTCTGTTCCAGCTGCTGGAGGAGAACATCATCACTTTTATGAAGAGCGAGCTGAAGAAGATCCAGAAGCTTCTGAGTCCAGATTACCCAGAATGCTCAGAGAGTAATAGGGAGGATGAGGATGAAGAGCAGAGGAGGAGCAGAGAGGCATTTCTGAAGATCACACTGGACTTCCTGAGGAGAATAAAGCAGGACGAGCTGGCTGACCGTCTGCAGAGCAGTAAGAGGATTTCTCTAAAGATTTAACGTGCTAGACTAATGGGAAGTTAATATTGTTTCCAGAGATGGACCGAAATATGTTCCTGTTTACAAATTACTTAATGAGCTTTTTTGTTGTGTTCATTCAGAAAGTCCAGCAGTTTGTAAGCGTAAACTGAAATCTCATCTAAACAAGAAGTTCCAGTGTGTGTTTGAGGGGATTGCTAAAGCAGGAAACCAAACCATTCTGAATCAGATGTTCACAGAGATCTTCATCACAAAGGAAGGGACTGCAGAGGTCAATGATGAACATGAGGTCAGACAGATTGAAACAGCATCCAGGAAACCAGACAGACCAGAAACAACAATCAGCCGAGAAGACATCTTTAAAGCCCCACCTGGAAGAGATGAACCAATCAGAACAGTGATGACAAAAGGAGTGGCTGGCATCGGGAAAACAGTCTTAACACAGAAGTTCACTCTGGACTGGGCTGAAGACAAAGCCAACCAGGACATCCAGTTCACATTTCCATTCACCTTCAGAGAGCTGAATGTGCTGAAAGAGAGAAAGTTCAGCTTGGTGGAACTTGTTGATTACCTCTTTAGTGAAACCAAAGAAGCAGGAATCTGCAGGTTTAAAGAGTTCCCGGTTGTGTTCATCTTTGACGGTCTGGATGAGTGTCGACTTCCTCTGGACTTCCTCAACACTGAGATCCTGACTGATGTTACAAAGTCCACCTCAGTGGGTGTGCTGCTGACAAACCTCATCAAGGGGAATCTGCTTCCCTCTGCTCGCCTCTGGATAACCACACGACCTGCAGCAGCCAATCAGATCCCTCCTGGGTGTGTTGACATGGTGACAGAAGTCAGAGGGTTTACTGACCCACAGAAGGAGGAGTACTTCAGGAAGAAATTCAGAGATGAGAAGCAGGCCAACAGAATCATCTCCCACATCAAGACATCACGAAGCCTCCACATCATGTGTCACATCCCAATCTTCTGCTGGATCACTGCTACAGTTCTGGAGGACATGTTGAAGACCAGAGAGGGAGGAGAGCTGCCCAAGACCCTGACTGAGATGTACATCCACTTCCTGGTGGTTCAGTCTAAAGTGAAGAACATCAAGTATGACGGAGGAGCTGAGACAGATCCACCCTGGAGTCCAGAGACCAGGAAGATTATTGAGTCTCTGGGAAAACTGGCTTTTGAGCAGCTGCAGACAGGCAACCTGATCTTCTATGAATCAGACCTGACAGAGTGTGGCATCAATATCAGAGCAGCCTCAGTGTACTCAGGAGTGTTCACACAGATTTTCAAAGAAGAGAGAGGACTGTACCAGGACAAGGTGTTCAGCTTCATCCATCTGAGTGTTCAGGAGTTTCTGGCTGCTCTTCATGTCCATCTGACATTCATCAACTCTGGAGTCAACCTGCTGTCAGGAAAACAAACATCATCAACACAGTTCTACCAGAGTGCTGTGGACGAGGCCTTACAGAGTCCAAATGGACACATGGACTTGTTCCTCCGCTTCCTCCTGGGTCTTTCTCTGCAGACCAATCAGAATCTCCTACGAGGTCTGATGACACATGCAAGTAGCTCACAGACCAATGAGGAAACAGTCAAGTACATCAAGGAGAAGATCAATGGGGAGAAGATCGATGGGGAGAAGTACATCAAGAAGAAGATCAGTGAGAATCTGTCTGCAGAGAGAAGCATCAATCTGTTCCACTGTCTGAATGAACTAAATGATTGTTCTCTAGTGGAGCAGATCCAACGGTCCCTGAGAACACGACGTCTATCCACAGATAAACTATCTCCTGCTGAGTGGTCAGCTCTGGTCTTCATCTTACTGTCATCACAAGAAGACCTGGACGTGTTTGATCTGAAGAAATACGGTGCTTCAGAGGAGGCTCTTCTGAGACTGCTGCCAGTGGTCAAAGCCTCCAAAACAGCTCTGTAAGTGGAATTTATTCATCCTTAAACACTCAGATATCTTTCAACAGGAGTTGAATATAAATAACTTGTTTGTTTCCTGTTTTCTCTCCAGACTGAGTGGCTGTAACCTGTCAGAGGGAAGCTGTGAAGCTCTGTCCTCAGTTCTCAGCTCCCAGTCCTCTAGTCTGAGAGAGCTGGACCTGAGTAACAACAACCTGCAGGATTCAGGAGGGAAGCTGATCTCTGTTGGACTGATGAGTCCACACTGCACACTGGAGACTCTCAGGTCAGGATTCATTAACCCATTCAACTGATGACCATTTAAACTCTGATTAACTTTAGTTGATAAACAGCTGACGTGTAGTGTTGTGTCTGTTGATATGATGAACTTCAGCAGTAGTTATTAGACTCAGAGAATAACTTTACATGAGGGTTTTTAATCCTTTGATTTTGTTGTTGAATAATTAAGTACCACATATGATTTTAAAGATTTATTATGAATCTGGACCAAAATATACCTAGACAACCAACACACATAAAACAGCCATATGGCTTTGTGTTGACAGAGGGTTCCTGTGTGTTGTTCTGTGTGTTTTCAGTCTGACAGGCTGTCTGATCTCAGAGGAAGGCTGTTCTTCTCTGGTGTCAGCGCTGAGCTCCAACCCCTCCCATCTGAGAGAGCTGGACCTGAGCTACAATCATCCAGGAGACTCAGGAGTGAAGCTACTGTCAGCAGGACTGAAGGATCCTCTCTGGAGACTGGACACTCTCAGGTAAAAACACTGATGAACATAAAGGAGATATTTGTGTAGGAAGTTTTAAAGGAGAACATCTCCAGGAACTAAAATGATAACTCCCTTTTGTTAATAACTGATGTAGTTTGGTCACATATCTGTATGTTAAAGGAACTGTCCGTCGCTTTAAGAAACATCCTTTTTTCCCTCTTTCCTGGGATCAAATCAGTTTCAACTCAACAGAGAAAGGTCCATGACAGGTTTAGCCTAGCTTAGCACAAAGCAATGTGCTTTCTACGCTGTAAGAGGAGTGTGTGGATGAAGCATTTATTTACTCTTTAGTTAGACTAGTTAGCTAGCTGTTTAAAATGTCAGTTGCCGGTGATGTATGGCTCATGTGATCGATCAGAGACGTACACTGCCCTACTAGGGCAAAAGAACTTAACTCGCCAGAGTGTGACACTGAGAAAAATGACTTTAAAGTTATTAAGAATGAGAGTGTTTTGATGTTTTAATGTATATAAAGCATGTTATTCTCTTTTAATATGAGGCACTAATTTAGACTCATTGCAAGAATGAAGAGGTGAACATAAAGTTGCCATTGTCTTATAGCGGCGCTGCAGTAAACTGCCGTGACCTAACAAACACAGAACGTGTAGGTGTGTTGTTGTCAGGAGACACATTTAGTTTCAGATGAAGCTGGAGGAGCAACAACAACACAGCTGGTTAAACTATTTAAACATGGCGGTTGGTTCAGGACGCCCCCGTCACACAGCTGGTTAAACTATTTAAATATGGCGGTTGGTTCAGGACGCCCTCGTCACACAGCTGGTTAAACTATTTAAACATGGCGGTTGGTTCAGGACGCCCCCGTCTGTCGCTTCCACGCCACCTTTTGGTATTGGCTCAGCTCGCTGGCAACCTCCACGGAGGTGGTTGGGTACAACCGGGACGATTGAAACGGAGGACGAATGAAACATCTCGAAAACAATACATGTTGCAAATGTCAGATTCCGTCACGTACAGCACGCCAGATGTCATCATGATGTAATATTTATTATTTATTTATTTAAGTATTATAACATTTTATCTATTAAAGACATTTTACGGACGGTAAATAAACAGAAATGAAACTGCATGATTGACGGCCCAAATCTGAATATAAATGAGTAAATTCCTCCATTAGATCAGAATGAAGCTGTGTGAGAGTGATGTAATGCCCCCCCCCCCTTTCAGGGTGGAGCCTGCTGGAGTCAGATGGTTGACACCAGGTCTGAGGAAGTGTAAGTGTGTTTTAATTTCATTCATCAAACTGTGACATCACTCATCCAACCCTCTGATGTCATCATCTAAGAGCTGATTGGTTAATAACTGCAGCTGTGTTGTGTCTCCTTCTCTCCGTCAGATTCCTGTCAACTCACAATCGACACAAACACAGTTCACAGAAAACTCGAACTGTCTGACAACAACAGGAAGGTGACATGGGTGGAGGAGGAGGATCAGCCATATCCTGATCATCCAGAGAGGTTTGACTGGTATCGTCAGCTGCTGTGTAGAGATGGTCTGACTGGTCGCTGTTACTGGGAGGTTGAGACGAGAGGAGAGCTTGAGATATCAGTGAGTTACAGAGGAATCAGCAGGAGCGGAGGCAGTGAAAACTGTTGGTTTGGACGTAATGATCAGTCATGGTGTCTGACCTGCTCTGATGGTGAAGGTTATGGTCGTTACTCTGTCCGTCACAATAACATATTAACATACATCTCCTCCCCCCCCGCTGATAGAGTAGCAGTGTATGTGGACTGTCCTGCTGGCTCTCTGTCCTTCTACACAGTCTCTTCTGACTCACTGATCCTCCTCCACACCTTCTACACCACATTCACTCAGACTCTCTATCCTGGGTTTGGGATCAGGTATCCTGGTTCCTCAGTGTCTCTGTGTTGTGTGTAGGACTGAGAGTCTCCTCCTGGTTCTGGTTCCTCAGTGTCTCTGTGTTGTGTGTAGGACGGAGAGTCTCCTCCTGGTTCTGGTTCCTCAGTGTCTCTGTGTTGTGTGTAGGACGGAGAGTCTCCTCCTGGTTCTGGTTCGTCAGTGTTCTGTGTTGTGTGTAGGATGGAGAGTCTCCTCCTGGTTCTGGTTCCTGATCAGTTGAGTCTGGACTTATGTTTAGTATTTTCGATGATTATTGTGATGAACTAATGAATGAACTTTGTATAAAATAATCCAGAATGATTGAACAGATTCCTCGTGAACATTGTAAACTTCTTCCACTTCCTGTCCTTTAAAGATGGAAGCTGTGATCATCAGATTGTAGAAATGTTGTTGACTTGTGTCATGTTTTGTTATGAATTCTTTCTCTTTTCACAATAAAAGCATACAGTTACTGTGATGTGTTTGAGGTCTTTCTGTCTCTTTTCACAATAAAAGCATAAAGTTACTGTGATGTGTTTGAGGTCTCTTTAAGGTCAGCACTACTGATATGATTCAGTTTTCGTACGTCATTATTTACCTAAATGTACGGGGGACTTCCTGTTGGGTTTACAGTAAACCTGCAAGAGGCTTTTGTTGTTGTTCTAGAGTTGTTAAAACATTATGGGATGGATCCCTACAGAAATAGACCTTTTAGTTAAAGAGTAAGATCCTTTTAGTTTAACATCAAACAGCCCCGAAATCACCATCACCAAACTACACCAGACTCCATGTAAATAACATTCACCCCAATTTTTTAATTACATTTTATTAAATATTATGTATTTATTTGGTAATACTATATCCCTTTATTTTAATCGTTTTTATTATATATGCATGTATTATTTTAATTAATTATTTGACTGTAGTTCCTGCCAGGACACCACTCACCAGTAGAGATGCTTTTTGGTTTTTAATGTAAATTATATTATTATTACAAATACTTTCGTGAAATAATTTTTTCTTCTCAATTTGTTTTTATTTCATGAAATTTTCCGATTTTATCAAAACAAATTCAAATAGTATTATTTTGCAAAAAAACATAACACTCATAAATGAAAAGAAATATATAATTTATAAAAGAATATAATATTTACAAATTAAAAATATAAAATATGTTATACCTTTAATAAAAGAATACATTATAATAAGATAAAAACATTCAGCAATATAGCAACATATAATATGTAATACAAGAAAAAATATGTTATATTTTATAAAATACAAATGTGAATGTATTATGAAATTATAAAAACATATTAAATAAAATAAATGTGTGTTTGTGTGTGTGTGTGTGTGTGTGTGTGTTTTCTTTGATAGTTAAACTTAACATAATCTTATTTCTATTACATGCAGTTCTAACTTGTTTGGATGATTGTAGTTTATTTCAGCTCTTGAAAGCTAGCTAGCTTATGACGAAGTATTACCATTGCAAAGGAATGTCTAGCTACACCAAATAGTTCAAAATTAAATGTTCAGAGAAATCATATTCACCATAAACGTTCGCCACTGTTACCCAACTTACGATAAATACCGTTAGCTGAGTCAAAGGTGCTAACGTTAGCTACATGATGCTAGCTACTGCTAGCTAGTTAGCACATGAACGTACCCTACTTAAAACGACGCTAACGAGACGCTTACATACGTTTGAACAACACAGTGTACAAAACAAACATGTTGTATAGATATATCATATTCTAATTAAATGAATACTTACAAATCACACAAAGCACATCCTTGGCGATGGTCAATGTGCCGCCGCCGCTGCTGCTGCTCGTGTCTGATAGCTGAATCATCCGTTAACAGCTGTTCTAAGCTGTTCTGCGTTTGCCTGCATATTTATGGGTTGTGAATATGATTTTGGGGGGAAATGTGCAATAAATGGGAGTGGCAACACTTCTCATATCGTTGACAATAACACAACGTCACAACGTCACAAATCCAGATCTCCCTCCACGGGGATCGTCCATTTCCTAAAGTAACGTAGATACGGACCCTCGGCCCACCGGCTACAAGCTGTTTGAAGAGTTTTAATTCTGTTAAAATAAACACCAGACAGTCAGATATGAGTTAATATTCGGAGACACACGGACAATCTTTAAACAGATTATAAAGAGACAAACAACTCGGACGTTTTCTCGTCTGTAAATGAACATTAACATTTTTTGTCACTTCTTCAAATGTTATTTTTAATTCATGGTCATTAAACCTCATTTAAATGACATTATGACTCATTTTTTAGTTAAAAAAAGCTGAAATTATGAATAATTTTGAACAATAGTTCAGATCAGACGACGTTGAGAGAATCACAGACTGGTTCATGTCAAACTTTCCTTCTATAAAATTGAATAAAATACCTAAAAGTCAATGAAAGTAATCATTCATTTGACCTGTGAAGATTGTTATATGGTTCCCATACAACGTACATCAAAGTTATTTTTGGACAATTTGGTTGAAATAAACCCAAATTTCTGATATAAAAGACTTTTTGCTGGTTAGTGACAAGTGTGTGTGTGTGTGTGTGTGTGTGTGTGTGTGTGTGTGTGTGTGTGTGTGTGTGTGTGTGTGTGTGTGTGTGTGTGTGTGTGTGTGTGTGTGTGTGTGTGTCCAGTGGCCTTAACTTCTCACCTGATGATGACTTTGGAGAGGATTGTATTGCAACACCTGAAAACCCTGGTGAGCTCAGAACTGAACCCCCTACAGTTCGCTTGCTAACCAGGCATAGAGGTGAAGGATGCCATTATCGATCTATCACACAGATCAATGTCACATCTGGAGAACACTGGGAGCACCGTGAGGGTTATGTTTTTTGATTTCTCTACTGCTTTCAATACAATTCAACCATCACTGCTATGGGGGGAAGCTTTAGGGAGCTGGAGTTGACCCTCACCTGTCTGCATGGACCATCAGTTAACTCAGTGACTACGTTTACAAGCAGCCAATATTCGGGTTATGGTCGGGTTAAGGTCACTATTCTGGTTTCTGAAACATTCAGAATAACCCGTTTACATGCGTGAGCAGAGAGAGTTACTCCTGTATACGTGGAGTTTGTAATCAATTGGAAATATCCCGATGTAAACGGCGATGCACGGTTAGCGTCTGGATGTACAAAAAGTACACACACAAAGTGTGGTGCTGTGCTGCGTCTCTCCATGTTTACCTTTACTTCTTGTTTACTTCCCGTATACGGCACTCAGACGGCGCATACAAGAAGTTCCTCTACTCAAAAGACCAAGATTCCTTGTGAATAGAACATGCGCAGAACACAAATCAATGTTCCTTCTGATGGGGATATGCCGATACGCGTTTAGGTGACTAAATATTCGGGTTAGAAAAGGGGTAACCCAGGGGTCATATTCCGGTTTTTAAAAACTGGAATATGAGCATATTCGGGTTTTTGCCAGTGTTTACATGCCCGTGTTATTGCTAATATTCCGGTTTTGAATGGGTTATTGGCTGCATGTAAATGTAGTCACTGACAGACCACAGTATTTTTGGCTCCAGGACTATGTGTCTGATGTGGTGATGAGCAGCACAGTAGCACCACAGGGTAGAGTGCTCGCTCCCTTTCTCTTCACCCTGTATACAGCGGACTTCAGGCACAACACAAGCAGCTGTCACATGCAGAAGCTCTCTGATGATACTGCCTTGGTTGGGAGGTTATCAGAGCAGAATGACCAGGAATACCGGGAGGTCATCGCGGACTTTGTCAACTGCCGTGAGTCAGCCCACCTTCACATCAACGCCAGCAAGACAAAGGAGATGGTGGTTGACTTTTGGCGGAGGCCGCCTGGTACAACACTGTTGAACATCCAGGGTGTCGACATCGAGATGGTGGAGACGATAAACTGGACTGGTCCACAAACACAGACGTCCTGTACAAGAAGGGCCAAAGCCGTCTCCACCTGCTGAGGAGGCTGAGGTCCTTTAGGGTGTGCAGGACTGTGTTAAAAACTTATATGGCTTATGACTCTGTGGTTGCATCTGCAATCTTTTATGCAGTAGCCTGCTGGGGAGCTGGGAGCACAGAGAGGGACAGGGAAAGACTCAACAGACTGGTAAAGAGGGCTGGATCTGTTCTGGTCTGACCTCTGGACACCATAGAGGAGGATGGTAGCCAGGCTGGCATCCATCATGGGCAACACCTCTCACCCCCCCTACATGAGACTGGGAGTTCCCTGAGCAGCTCCTTCAGCAGCAGACTGCTGCACCCTCAGTGCTACCGCAGCTCCTTTACTCCAGCAGCAGTCAGACTCTTTAATACAACATCATAATGTAGCACTGCTAGCTGCTTCTGCAATATGAGCCATCACTGGACAATATTCTGCACTATGCATATTTATTTATTCTTTGTTACCTCAAACTGTGCAAAATGTCATATATATTCATCAGCACCGTACTCATCTGTACATCTGTGTATATATACTGTCTATTATAGAATGGTTTTTATTGTGTAAATATGTATGTTTTTATTACTATTCTGATTATATTTTTCTTGTTCTTATACTTTATGTATATTTTTTCTCCTATGTGCATTTGTGTTTTTCTGATGTGTGTACATTGTTTTTCTTTTGAGCTGCTGTAGCACAGGAATTTCCCCAGATTGGGATTAATAGTCTATCTTGTCTTGTCTTGTTTTGTCTCGTCTCGTCTCGTCTCGTCTCGTCTCGTCTCGTCTCCATCTAGTGGACTGACAGTAGAACTACAGCAGCTGATGATGTCCTCAGTGATGTGAAAGAGAGAAGAAGAGCCAATGAGCAATTGTGTTGCGTTTCCTCTGCAGATAAAAGGCAGAGCGTCACCAAACATATTCACACATTACTATATTTGGTAATGCTGAGCCTCTCGGCTGCTTCCTCTTGTTTCCTCTTTAAAGTTTCCTGAGTTTGTGAGGCAGTTTTCTCTCTCCGTGTGAAGCTCCAGCTGAAGGTAATTTAACTAGTTTTCTATAAGTTTAATTTTTTTTAAATGAATATGTAACTGCCTCACTAGAAGTCTGAGAGGAGATATTTAGAAACAAACAGGAGGAGCCGTTAGTGGCATGTATGGAAAGTACTGAACAGAAGCTGCCAAAAATAAAATAAATGAATATATATGTACAGTATCTCCTTTTCCTTTTTTCCACCCTACCTTCTCCTTTGTTTCTGATATAGAAAACAGTAAACTATTGTAACTTTTGCTTTTGTGTGTGTGTGTGTTTCTTTTTAGTTGCGGAAAATGACGTTTTTACTTCCCTTGGCCAATCAGTGAAAAGCACTATTAACCTGTATAGATGAGTGGAAAGTCCCTTGACTTGCACTCACGGGACAAAGCTGTCACAACCGTGAGGCCTCCGACAGGAAACTTCACAGCTGTGTAGTTGAGATCTAAATGAAGGCTGAGTTTGAAGATGTGGGGGGGGGGGGGGGTGTCCGAGCCTTTCTCCTGCTGTCAGAAAACAAACTGTCGTCTCCACCAGCGTAAAGTCAGACACAACAGGACTCTACGGTTTCCTCTGGAACCTTTCAGAATAAAATGTAGTGACCTAAATGCCTCTGTTACTGTTGTAGTGATGTGTGGAGGAGGAGGAGTAGTGTCTCCATGTCATTATTTTACAGTCTACACAGGACAGAAAGATGAGATTGATGGTCATAATGGAGTCTTGTCTCCATTAGAGGACAGAAAGATGACATTAGTCCTGGAGTCTTGTCTCCATTAGAGGACAGAAAGATGACATTAGTCCTGGAGTCTTGTCTCCATTAGAGGACAGAAAGATGACATTAGTCCTGGAGTCTTGTCTCCATTAGAGGACAGAAAGATGACATTAGTCCTGGAGTCTTTCCAATGTTCCTGTTGTCCCAGAAAGAGAATGAATGACAGAGCAGGATGAGCAGAGAGCAGAAATCATTCAGTGAAGAGCTTCAGACTTTATTTTCTGCTTGATAGCTTCTAGTTTCACCAGTAGCTTCTGGTTCTGGAGATTAAAAAGTGGTCTTCCTCTCTTTGTAAGAGGACCCATCAGAGACCAGACCCTGCTGAACCTGAACGTGAACCCAGCTGTGTGTCCATGGAGACACCGCTACTAAAAGAAGGCGACCTGTAAGGGACAGGCCAATTAAAATGGAGAGTAATAGGCCAAGACAGGAGGAAGAGTTAAGACCGAGATGATTTGTTCTGAAACCTCCAACAAACTACAAGTAGTGTTGTCTCAAGTTTCAGACCTGACAGAGTGTGACATTGATATCACAGCAGCCTCAGTGTGCTCAGGAGTGTTCACACAGGTGTTTAAAGAGGAGAGAGGACTGAACCAGGAGAATGTGTTCAGCTTCATCCATCTGAGTGTTCAGGAGTTTCTGGCTGCTCTTCATGTCCGTCTGACCTTCATCAACTCTGGAGTCAACCTGCTGTCAGAAGAACAAACAACATCAACACAGTTCTACCAAAGTGCTGTGGACAAAGCCTTACAGAGTGCAAATGGACACCTGGACTTGTTCCTCCACTTCCTCCTGGGTCTTTCACTGCACACCAATCAGAATCTCCTACGAGGTCTGATGACACAGACAGCAAGTAGCTCAGAGACCAACCAGACTCTCTTACTACGACTGTTGCTACAGAAGAGAATTAGCTCAGAGACCAATCAGGCTCTCTTACGAGACTTGATGACACAGATAAGAATTAGCTCAGAGACCAATCACACTCTCTTACAACGACTAATGACACAGACAGGAAGTAGGTCAGAGACCAATCAGACTTTCTTACTAGACCTGATGACACAGATGAGAATTAGCTCAGAGACCAATCAGACATTCTTCCTAGACCTGATGACACAGATGAGAATTAGGTCAGAGACCAATCTGACTATCTTACGACTGATGACACAGACAGGAAGTAGCTCAGAGACCAATCAAACACTCTCACGACTAATGATACAGAGAAGAATTAGCTCAGACACCAATCAGATTCTCTTACCAGACCTGATGACACAGATGAGAATTAGCTCAGAGACCAATCAGACTCTCTTACGAGACCTCATGACACAGATGAGAATTAGCTCAGAGACCAATCAGGCTCTCTTACAACGACTGATAATACAGACAGGAAGTAGCTCAGAGACCAACCAGGCTCTCTTACAAGACATGAAGACACAGACTGGAAGTAGCTCCAAGACCAATCAGATTCTCTTACGACAACTGATGTCACAGATGAGAATTAGCTCAGAGACCAATCAGACTCTCTTACAACGACTGAAGACAGAGACAGGAAGTAGCTCAGAGACCAATCAGACTCTCTTACAAGACATGATGATACAGATGAGAATTAGCGCAGAGTCCAATAACACTATCTCACGAGGCCTGCTGACACAGACAGGAAGTAGCTCATATACCTATCAGGAAACAGTCAAGTACATCAAGAAGATCAGTGAGAACCTGTCTGCAGAGAGAAGCATCAATCTGTTCCACTGTCTGAATGAACTGAATGATCATTCTCTAGTGGAGCAGATCCAACAGTCCCTGAGTTCAGGAATTCTCTCCACAGATAAACTGTCTCCTGCTGAGTGGTCAGCTCTGGTCTTCATCTTACTGTCATCAGAAGAAGATCTGGACGTGTTTGACCTGAAGAAATACTTTGCTTCAGAGGATGCTCTTCTGAGGCTGATGCCAGTGGTCAAAGCCTCCAACAAAGCTTTGTAAGTGGGATGTATTAATCATTTTTCCTTCCTGTTGTTTCTCCAGACTGAGTTGGTGTAATCTGTCAGAGAGAAGCTGTGAAGCTCTGTCCTCAGTTCTCAGCTCCCAGTCCTCTAGTCTGAGAAAGCTGGACCTGAGTAACAACAACCTGCAGGATTCAGGAGGGAAGCTGATCTCTGTTGGACTGAAGAGTCCACACTGCACACTGGAGACTCTCAGGTCAGGATTTATTAATCCATTCAACTGATGCCCATTTAAACTCTGATTAACTTTAGTTGACAGCTGACATGTAGCTTTGTGTCTGTTGATATGATAAACTTTTGGCAGTGATTTCTATACTCAGATATTTACTTTCCATGAATGATTTACTTTTGTTAAATAATCAAATACCACAGGTGCTTTTAAAGATTTATTCTAAATCTGGACCAAAATGTACAGTGGCCGAGATGCAACACAAATGCTAAAGCTCTGACACTTATGCCTTTGTGTTGAACCATCTCCATAAAATGTAAAAATTTACCTGGAAAACAGACAAAACACATGGCTCCACGTGTTGGCAGAGGGTACCTGTGTGTTGTTCTGTGTGTTTGCAGTCTGTCAGGCTGTCTGATCTCAGAGGAAGGCTGTTCTTCTCTGGTCTCAGCTCTGAGCTCCAACCACTCCCATCTGAGAGAGCTGGACCTGAGCTACAATCATCCAGGAGACTCGGGAGTGAAGCTACTGTCAGCAGGACTGAAGGATCCTCTGTGGAGACTGGACACTCTCAGGTACAAACACTGATGAACATAAAGGAGATATTTGTGTAGGAAGTTTTAAAGGAGAACATCTCCAGGAACTAAAATGATAACTCCCTTTTGTTAATAACAGATATAGTTTGGACAAATCTATGCATGATAAAGGAACTTCCTGTTATTTTGACAAATATCCTTTAAGGCCCTCTTACCCAGTTTCATCTCTGCAGAGAAAGGTCCAGGACAAGTTTAGCCTAGCTTAGCACAAAGCAATGTACTTTCTACACTGTGACAAGAGTATTTGGATGAAGCATTAAGTGATGTAATGTCAGTGTTTCTCTACAGCAGGGGTCTTCAACGTTTTTTAAGCCAAGGACCCCTTAACTGAAAGAGAGATGGAACAGGGACCCCCTACTACAGGGGTATTCAACAAAATTTAAAAAAGGTCCAGTTAGAGAAAATGTTTTGAAGCAAAGGTCCAGAAGATCATAATGTCTAACAATTTAGTGTTATATATATTTAAGTAGCCTAGTAGTTGTATCAACATCTGAATGTAATCAATAACTGACCGTCAAATCAAATTAATTCAGTACAATTCAAAAACTTGTTGACAATATTTATTATCACGTAACATAGAACTGAACATTAGGGCTGTCCTCGACTAAAGAAATTCTTAGTTGACTAACACTTATATGATTTTGTCGACTAATCAATTAGTTGATGTAATCGACAGAGCTGTGCAAGACTAGAAAAGCGCAATATAAATATAGTTAATTAACTATCTGTAAAACTGAGTTTCTCCGAAATTAATCCTGCAAAAGCACCACTTTAAATCTTGTGTTCACCAGAAATGTTCTCATAAGTTGCTTGGAATTGAGTAATTAAGCATGAATAAGCATAAAAAATGACTTATCAACTAAAGAAATCTTAGTCAACTAAGACCAAAACGACCGATTAGTCGACTAATCGACTAAGGGGGCAGCCCTACTGAACATGCATGTATGACTGTAGATATGTACAATGTGCTCTCATTAACTAAATAAAACTAGGGCTGCATGTCAAAATAAGAGAAAATAAATAAAATGTGAAAATTGTGCATTTTCAAAAAAAGTGCTTAACTTCAGAAAAATAATATAAAGGGAGGAAAAGTTTGAATTTCCCCTTTTCGGTTTCACATCTTGACTCAACAGTCTCAACCAATTTTAAAAATAATAAATCTCAACAGATCTTAACAATTGAACAGTTTTAGAGTATCACTTTCTTCCCCTCATATCCCACTCCACCATGTTTTTGCTCAGTGAGAGAATTGAGCTTTAGCCTGTCTTGCCATTAAATGATCTGTTTTCACTGTTTTTTTGGAGAGTGCCATTTGTTCCTTATTTTCTCTGTTACCCTTTTTCTGCCTCACTCGTCTGTATCGCTCCCTTTCTCCGTCTCACTCATATTTTCCTCAACTTTCTCCGTCTCATTCGTCTGTTTCTCACTCGTCTGTTTCGTTCCCTTTCTCCGTCTCATTCGTCTGTTTCTCACTCGTCTGTTTCGCTCCCTTTCTCCTGGAGCACAGAACATTAAGGAGGGACAAAATTATCCTACTCCATGTTTTTAATCACTGTAATGGTCAGTGCAATGGTAATTTATTCTATTTAGAGTTAATTTTTATACGCACAATATTATTATTATTTACCATTGTGTTTTTATCTGAACTAGAAAGGTTACAACAGTTTGGTATTTAATTTGTATTCCTTTTAAAATGTTTTAGTTGCTCTCAGCTCTACCTCTTGATGTGTATGTGTGTACATGCATGATGTGGGTGTGTATGTATGTGTACATGTGTGCGTGTATGCTTGTGTATGTATGTGTGTATGTATGTGTATGTAGATGTGCATATGTATGTATATATGTATATATATGTAGGTGTGCGTGTGTATATGTGTATGCATGTATGTATGTTTATTTATATATATATATGTGTGAGTGTGTGAATGTGTAGGCCATGTGTGAATGTAGGCATATGTATTACCTTTTATACATTATTTTTTTTAATCTAGAACCTGACTCTGAGAAACGCACAAGAATTCCAATGTACCTGTACTGAAACGTACCTGTGCAAATGGCAATAAACTTTGATTTGATTTGATTTGATTCTCCGTCTCATTCGTCTGTTTTCGCTCCCTTTGTTTTCTACATGTATCGCTATCTTTTTAATCCGACTTTCTTTTCCTTGGTAACTTGCCTCTAAAACTCTCTCATCTGTCTGCACTATAGAGTCCCAATGTTTACCGCCAGGAATGCAAAGACTTCATTGGCTGAGTGGTATCACGTGGGATCGCTTAACTCACATGCAATTGGTCGGTGAGTTTCCTCATTCACAAAACGAGTACCGTAAAGACAACAAAAGCTGTGCATATTAAAATAGAAGCGCCCCGTCAGGTTTTAATTCATAATCTTTTGTTTTGGTCCGGGTCCGTATGGGACGGCTTCTAGGTCCGGATCCGGACCGCGGTCCGCCTGTTAGTGACCTGTGCCCTACTACATATTGTATAAAATCAGGTTGCATATTAAACTAGGCCTACAATAACGTCTAGGGCAGCCTAAAGTCTTTATACATACCCTTTTAGTGCATGAAATATTAAGCTATTAACACAATAATTGTTGGCATGATTTTATAAATAATCTTTTAATTCTCAACATAAATGTGGCACAGTGAATTATGTGGGATGAACAACCTTAGTGACAGCGGTACCTATAGGCCAGAAAGGCTATCATCAGTGGGGATTCATATTAGCTAAAAATATGTTGGATTCATGTTTAGACTTTTGAATTTTTTATACTAGGAGTCTCAGACCCCTGTTGAAGATCTCTGCTCTACAGAGAAAGGACCAGTAAATTTAAATTAACAGTGAACCTTGAACTTCAGTACAGGACTTTTGAGATGTTACATTTGAATGTACTTCTCGAACTTTCAGACTGTTTCTCTATCAGTGAATAATAATGTGTGATAGTGTATTGTCCATGTTTCCAAGCTGCTCTGACCCCCATCCTCCTTTCAGGGTGGAGCCTGCTGGAGTCAGATGGTTGACATCAGGTCTGAGGAAGTGTAAGTGTGTTTTAAATTTCATTAATCAAACTGTGACATCACTCATTCAAACCTCTGATGTCATCATCGAAATGCTAATAGGTTAATAACTGCAGCTGTGTTGTGTCTCATTTTCTCGTCAAATTCCTGTGAACTCACACTCGACATAAACACTGTCTGTCAACAACAGGAAGGTGACATATGTGGAGGAGTATCAGAAATATCCTGATCATCCAGAGAGGTTTGACCCCTATCATCAGCTGCTGTGTAGAGATGGTCTGACTGGTCGCTGTTACTGGGAGGTTGAGACCAGAGGAGATGTTGAGATATCAGTGAGTTACAGAGGAATCAGGGGGAGAGGAGACAGTGATGACTGTTGGTTTGGAAATAATGATCAGTCCTGGAGTCTGATCTCCTCTGATGGTCGTTACTCTGTCACAATAACAGAGGAACATTCATCTCCTCCTCCTCTGTCTCTTGTAGAGTAGCAGTGTATGTGGACTATCCTGCTGGCTCTCTGTCCTTCTACACAGTCTCCTCTGACTCACTGATCCACCTCCACACCTTCAACACCACATTCACTCAGACTCTCTATCCTGGGTTTGGGATCTGGTCTGGTTCCTCAGTGTCTCTGTGTTGTGTGTAGGACGGAGAGTCTCCTCCTGGTTCTGGTTCCTCAGTGTCTCTGTGTTGTGTGTAGGATGGAGAGTCTCCTCCTGGTCCTGGTTCCTCAGTGTCTTTTTGTTGTGTGTAGGACAGAGAGTCTCCTGTTTCTCACTGCTGATTAGTTGAGTCTGTACAGGATCACACTAACAAATATTTCAGGGTACAGATTATTCGTGAACATTGTAAAATTTCTTCCACTTCCTGTCCTTTAAAGATGGATGCTGTGATCATGAAATTGTAGAAATGACATTGAGTTGTGTCATGTTTTGTTTTGAATTGTGTCTCTTTTCACAATAAAAGCATAACGTTACTGTGATGTGTTTGCGGTCTCTCTAAGGTAATTACTACTGATATGATTCAGTTTTGGGACGCCATTATTTACCTAAATGTATTACCCTGAACCCTCTTAAATTTACACTGTAAACCCTAAATCATTTATGTTTTTTCAAGTGTAATCCCTGAAATTGTTTTGATTTTTTGAAAAAAAAAACTGAAGTTGTGGGTTACATCTGTTGGAGTCAGTTACCCTATGATGCCTTGAAATGATGAAAAAAGCAAATTACAATCAAAATTGGGGACTTCCTGCTGGGTTTAGGATAAATCTGCAAGAGGCTCTGTGTTATACGTCTAGAGTTGTTACATAAACCTAAACCAATTTACATTCATCTATGTCAAATCTAATGTTGGGGGCTTTCAATTAATTATTTTCTGATATGTAGTTAAGGACAAAATATTTAAATAGTTCAATCAAACCTTTATAAGTTCCCAGAGTTCTGGTGTCTGGTGTCATGCCACCCTCTGGTGACATCAGCAGGAACTACAAGCAGAGCAGCACAAAACATATTCACATATTAAAACCTGTTTACAGTTATTTCATTTGAATGTTTCAATCTTATATGCTGACCTACTTTTATTACATTGTATGTATTGTCTATGTTCATCTTGTGTAATGAGTAGTTTGTGTCTACAGTTTTTAAATCTTTCAGTCAGTAACGGAGCATCAACACAGCAGTCCATATGTCATTTTATTGTGAAAATCTGCTCCTGTTGCAGCCCTTCCTGCCTGCTTCCTGCCAGGTGGAGCTATGACTCATTCCAGGTAACAGCTCACCTGTGTCAGAGATTTCTCTCCAGGCGGAGAGTGAGACTCTTCTTCACTCAACTCTTCTTCATCAACTCTTTGGACTGTTTGAAGAAAGTGTGAGTTGCTGTTTGATACTTTAACAACCCGTTAGTCTTTGGTCTCTTCAGGTTAGTTTCTGGCTCTGTAATGTTAAATCTAATGTTTCTACTTCACTTCTTATTTCCTGACGAAGTGTGGACGACTCTTGTGTTGAAGATAAATCTCCATGTTGGATCATGAACTACTACAGAGGAGGTTTGAAATCCTTTGCCAGGTGTTTCTACGTCTGTCTGTCCCAACCGTGAGGCTGCAGTCAGGAAACTTTACAGCTGTGTAGTTGAGATCTAAATGAAGGCTGAGGTCTCAGATGGGTGCGGTCCGATCAATGGGGGGGCGGAAGTAGGAAGAAAGGAAGGGCCCTACTTTAAAAGGTGTGTTCCTTTTGAAACTGGGAACTCTGAGTTTCCCAGTTCTAAGTCATAAATTTCAAATGAACGTTGGATTTCTGACTCAGAAAGTCAAAGAACCTCACAGTACCTCAAGCAAAGACAAGCTCTGAATCTAACATGGATGCTCTGTGCATCAACAGTAGTAAAAACTGTAGTAGTAAACCGTTTATTAGCACTTCTGTCTCATTTATGTCTCACTAAATTAGTCGTACACAGTCCTTCTTCTACTTCTACTACGCTGTTTGTATGCAAAAAATATAGCGAATGTATTTGTGTGTGGTTCTGTAACAACAAAGCACAATGGTACAGACTGATTAGAAAAGATAATTACAGATCAATACAGCAAAGGCAAACCTAAGCTAGACCTAGCCATCTACATACAGAGCAACATTCATGGCTAATAGCTAGAATATAATGAGCTATCAATAAACAATTAGCAAACACAGATAAGTATTATAACATGTAACATGACCGTCATTGTAGGAATCACCTGACCATTTAAACAGAATAAACAATATAAATATTGAGTGCAAAACAGAAATGATAGCTATTAAAATGCAGAAACCCAGTTTACACTGGCTAGCAGCTAGTTTTGAATCAAGTCATTAACTAAACCAGTGGTTCTCATATTATATATTATTGATTAAGTCCTATTATTGTTGTGATAATTATTGTTGTTATCAGTCCTATTATTGTTATTAGTCGTATTATTGTTGTTACTAGTGTTATCAAAAATCATCAAAAAATTCATATCATTGGATGAAAAATGTTTGACAGCTATGTTCATTGACTTATTAAAGATAAATTATGTTAACATTTAGTATAGACTATAAAGTTCACAATAAGACCGATTCATAACGCTGCACTAGGGAATTTATATATTTTATTTTAATTTTATTGGTGTATTTGATAGCGACCATGCATATTTATGAACATTGCTGTATAAAAACACCATGTAAATATGCCAGAATTAGTAATAACTACTTTTCATCTGCAGTCCATAGGCAGATGACATAAGATGACACTCTGACGTCCCGTTCCCATGAAGGCAGCACAGAGCTGCACCACACAAAGCCTAAAGAAACACTAAAGAGAAGAAGAGCTACGCTCCACCGTCTCGTCCAATCACAGTGGAGTAAACTGGCAGGTTTTAATGTTGCAGAACACTGTTATTTGCAAGTAGTTTAAAGTGTAAACTCGTATTGTTGTGAACCTTTGGTGTAAACTCGCCTTAAAACAAACGTCCCCCAAAGGTACCTCAATACCCCCTTTTACAAAATATTACTTCCAGCCCCCCCGTCATCCTCTGAATGCCCCCTGGGGGGCTGCACCACCCCCTTTGAGAAACACTTAACTAAATAGAAAACATCTTACTCTCTAAAATGCACTCAATTAATTATAAAATCAGTAATGGTGTGTAACATGACACGATAAAATAAACTTACATTCTCATGCGCGCATGCTGGAAGCGTCGGTTAGAAATCACCGTAGTCTGTGAAGTCAAGCTGCCGTCTGCTCCTCTGTGCATCACCATCATTGCTGCGGTCGGGGGGGTGGGGGCTCCAGCTGCGGTTGTGTTGCGGTAATGTTTAAAATTGGTGATTTACGGGATGACTTGGGTGCAGTAGGTAGTAGAATAACATTTGCGTAGGCTGTCTCGACTGGGTGACTACAGAATAGGCTGGGCTGATGTGTAAAAACATGCTCGCCACATATAACTATATCAAACATAATACAATACACTCAGAATTGGCAACAACAGTCATAACACAGTACCTTTATTAGTGCATACCTGCTTAGAGGGAGAAACATCCTCATCAGGTGTAGGTCTTGTGTCTGTATAGCCACTGCATTTCATTGTCTCTGTACTTGTACTCTGCATATTGACAATAAAGTTGAATCTAATCTAATCAAGCCAAGTTTTTTTACTAGCCTAACTAAAGAATTTAAGCAGGGAGCTGTGACAAATTGCTAGTAAGCGTCTAGTGTTTTTAGTGTCAAACGTGCGGAAAATGTCTCCCGAGATGCCGTGGCCACAGTCCAGTCGGCAGCTGTTTGCGGTTGGTTGGCAGCCTGAATGTCGGCGTGTAGGCCAAGATAGACGATTAACAAACAACAGTGTTTATTTTACAACTACTCAAACTGCTAACATAAACTCACAAACTTTAACAGTGCGCCTCTGGCTGCCCATCTTCTCTCCCTCACAAACAGTCCCATTGCTCAGAGCTTTTAACACAGTTCAAATAAACAATATCTCACAGTGCTGCTTCCTTCTGTCTGTGGTGTGTGGCAGTGATGTGATGGTCCATCACACTATTGCATTTAAAGGAAGAGTGTAATTACACAAAAAGCACCAGCTGTGTTCATTAACTCACTTGGCACTGCTCATGAGCCGTACCCACACCTCTTGCACCAGCAGCTTAAAGGCATATGTCACCGCTGGAAAGCTGAATATATCTTTAAATTGGGTCACTTATGTAGCAGAAATGTGAAACAAATGTAAATTGGTGCCGAGAAAAGCCAGAAAATGTGTTTTTGGCTCATATGGATGAAAGACACCAAATCCCAGAATGCACTTCGCTTTCCTGCTTTGAGTCCACTCCCAAGCCACGCCTACCGCTTGACAGACAGCGAGGCATTCAACTCAACTCAATGTGTTTTATTGTTATTTCAACCATATACACAAACAACGTTTCATTGTGGCTGAAGTGGTGTTACACATTTAAAATATATAAAAACGACATTATATAAAAACGACCTACGAAACAGGCTACATTTAGTGTACACACATTATAGGCTCTGTAAAGTTCAGCTAAGCATACTAGCATTAGGCTTGGTGGGCTGTAAACACCGAGTATAAACACAGCCGTGAATTAGCGTGGAATGTCGAATGGTCGCCATGTAACAGTCACAAACTCCAGCAGTTAGCAGTTAGTTGGATACAAATCAACCCATTTCTGCACCAGTCCGTGTTAACACAGCCGACCTTCACGGGTCACTTACCCGGCGACAGAGCATCTCTAGCTCGGAGGGCTAGCAGGTCTGGTAGCTGGACAGTCTGGTTCACTGTTGTTCAGCCATGTTTCCACAAAAACAAAAAACACAGCAGTCTCTGAACTTGCGTTGGGAGTTTCGTTGGACACTTGCAAGCAGGATTGATGGGACAGGTGGCTGGCTTGCGTTAGCTTTCCACCTAGCCGATGAGGATGTCCCCTACCCGGCTAGCGGCATCGAGCAACACCGCTGGTTAAGGTGCTGTTCTATGTAGCAAGTGAAGCTCACATAGTGTGCCAATTATTCTGTCCGAAAACATGCAGAAGTAGCTCCTACTACTGGCTGTAGTCCTTTGCCTCTGGCCAAAAGTTCTTCCACTGACGCAAAATGTTTTCCAGACCCACAATACAGAGATCTCCCGTCTCACGGGGACATGAGGGAGGGAAGCACGGTCATTCAGAAATACTACAGTGTTTCTACTGATACAAAGCTGAATGCTAAATCGGTGAAGTATCCCTTTAATGCAAACCACACCCACCTCCACAATGTGTATCTGAAATTTTGTTTAGTGGCAGGGAATTGTGTGCAAGTGCGTGCGTGCGTGCGTGCGTCTGGGATGCAGCTTCCTGGCTTCATCTGGTTGACTGATAGTAGAACTAAAGCAGCTGATGATGCATTCAAATGACAATGATGTTAAAGAGACAAGAAGAGCCAATGAGAAATGATGTTGTGTTTCCTCTGCAGATGAGCAGCATGGATCAATGTGAGGACAGAGAAACCACTCTGTGTGGGGAACAGGACAGAGAAACAACTTTGTGTGGAGAACAGGACAGAGGAACCACTCTGAGTGGGGAACCGGACAGAGGAACCACTCTGAGTGGGGAACCGGACCACCAGACCAAACCTCAGAGGTGAGAGGACCATCTCTAACTGTCCAGCACTCAGATCACTGCACCAACATTATTCACACCCAAACCTCTGGCTGTGTTGTGTTTTTAACAAACTGATTTTATCAGGATCCATCAAAGACCAGACTCTCCTGAAACAGAACCCAGTTGTGTGTCCTTCAAGAGTGACCGGTCTAAGGAGTGGCCACTGCAGTTTAAAAATCAAGCTTCTCCAACAGCAGAGTAAGTCAGCATCAGTTACTTTATAAGGTAAATTTGAAAGAATTCAATTCAACTTGAAATAATAATGTCACGATTCAGACAGACGACCAGAGGACCACAATTGCGTCACACCAGAAAGTTTATTAAAACTTAAGGGAAAAGGGAAGTAGGGAGTGAGTGAAGGCTCCAGGGGTTACTGGGAATAACAGGGATTCCGTCCAATGTGCTGGATCTGTGCCCCCCCCCCCCAGTGGCAGCGATGCGTCCTATGACGCCGGTGGTGGGTGGTCCGGAAGTCCTGGGGGGGGAACACAGACACAACGGGGCGGATGAAACAAGGCAGAAGTACAGTTCAAGGGAAATCCAAATGCGTTGTAGCAAGGCAGAAGGCTGGTCAGAGTTACCGGGATCGAAGAGTAGTCAGGAGTCGTTACAGCAGAAAGCAGGTCTGGTTTTCTGGGGCAGAAGAGTATCCAAGAATCAACGTGAATAGAGGCAGAGGTTCGAGGTGAAGCGGCGCTGGCGCTCTGCAGGAGTGAGAGAGGCTCGCCCAATCTCCATGGGCTCAGACTGGTCAAGCTGACTTGGGTGAGTGGCAGTAGATGACAGGAGCCCAGTCGGATCTCTCCGAATGCCGGTAGTTGGTGGACCTTGGCGCCCCCTCTCACGACGACGGGTCTGTATCCTTCTGTCGATCCGGACAGTCAGTGCGATGGCTGCATCAAGAGTGGAAGGCAGTTCATGGGAGACCAACTCGTCCTTGATATAGTCAGCCAAGCTATGGAAGAACGCGTCCACCAACGATGGTGTGTTCCAAGAACTTCGTCTTGCCAGGGTTCGGAAGTCGATGGAATGGTCTGCGACTGTACGTCTGCCTTGTCGAATACTGAACAGTTCACGAGACGCCTCTGCGGTTGGTGAATCCAGGTCAAACACCTTCAGCATCTCCTCAGCAAACAGGTCGAAGGTTGCACATGCGGGGGTTTGACGTTCGAACTCTGCTGTTCCCCAGAGTCGAGCTCGGCCCGTCAGGTGAGTGATGGCATACCCAACTTTAGCCCCCTCCGTGGCGAAGGTCCTTGGCTGCAAGGAGAACTGAAGTCGGCAGCTAGTCAGGAATGGCCGGACCTGGGTTGAATCGCCGTTGAACCGCTCGGGGTTTCCAATCTTGGGTTCCGGAGCAGCGGCTGCAATGACCGGGGCAGGTAACTCGGGGGCAGGGCTGGTGGGCAGACTGCCTGAAACTGGGCCGGTGGGCGGAGTGGCTGGGGTAAGGTTGGTGAGGAGTTGGATGATCATGGCGAGTTGTTGTTGCTGCTGCTGGAACTGCTGCTGGTGCTGCTGGAACTGCTGATGCTGTTGGTGGCCGACCTGAAGCAGGGAGGCGATGTCGCCGCTCATGCGGGCTAGCCCTCTCTCAGTGTGTTCCAGGCGTAGCATGGCGGTGGGTTGCTCAGGTTCGTCGGTTTCCATGTCGGGGGAAGTGTGCGCTGAGTCCATGATGGTCAGATCGTACTGTCACGATTCAGACAGACGACCAGAGGACCACAATTGCGTCACACCAGAAAGTTTATTAAAACTTAAGGGAAAAGGGAAGTAGGGAGTGAGTGAAGGCTCCAGGGGTTACTGGGAATAACAGGGATTCCGTCCAATGTGCTGGATCTGTGCCCCCCCCCCAGTGGCAGCAATGCGTCCTATGACGCCGGTGGTGGGTGGTCCGGAAGTCCTGGGGGGGGAACACAGACACAACGGGGCGGATGAAACAAGGCAGAAGTACAGTTCAAGGGAAATCCAAATGCGTTGTAGCAAGGCAGAAGGCTGGTCAGAGTTACCGGGATCGAAGAGTAGTCAGGAGTCGTTACGGCAGAAAGCAGGTCTGGTTTTCTGGGGCAGAAGAGTATCCAAGAATCAGGCAGGTCCGGGGTCACAAAACAAGAGTGAGCCAGAAGCGCGAGCAAACAGGTTCCGGGTGTGAGCTTTGCAGACGATCTGACAAAGGAGAGCTGAAAGACAGGGCTTTAAATACTGGGAGAGGTTAGTGGGTAATGCAGCGCAGCTGGCAGAGTAATTAGAGCAGAGCAGAGCAGGGACAGGTGGAGCTAGTTAGGCTGAGTAGAGAGAGTGGTGAGCAGAGTGGAAGATAGTGGAAACCAATTAAGGTGGTAACCCGGTGGAGTGAGAGGGCTCATGACAAATAATAGTAGTAGCAATGTAGGGTGTAGCAGGGTGTTGAGCAGGACTACAGCAACAGCTGCAACCATAATTTAGGTACCACCCCAGGGAAAACTGCAAGGCGAGAAAACACAAGGACTCCAAGATAAAACTGAGTCAGCCTACAAAGGGTCAGTAGTTGAATCTGACAACTATGAGGAGAAGCGGAGAGAGTGAGTGTCGTGTCTGTAGTCATACACCCTTCGCCACCGGTCTAGGTGAACTCTGCTACTCCTCACCCCCCAACTATAAGCGTTATCAACGAGGAGAGTTATAAGCTTAAGAACAAGCTCCTGGCCCAATGTGGCCGGTCTGATCCCACCATAAGATGGCCTCTAGTAATTTCCTTTCTCCAGCTGTCAGAAAATAAGAAACAAGAATATATTGGAGTCCTGGAGTCTTTACAGTGTTCCTGATAGCTTATACTTTCTACAGCAGCTGCTGTTTCTGAAGATTAAAAAGTAGATTAACCTCTATGGTTGTCTTTCTTTTCTAACAGGTCCATCCTGATACTGGACTCTGATGAATATGAACCAGGACCCAGCTGTGTGTCCATAAAGAGTGACCAGTCTAAGGAGTGGCCGCTGCGGTTTAAAAAGCAAGCTTCTCCAACAGCAGAGTAAGTCAGCATCAGTTACTTTATAAGGTAAATTTTAAAGAATTCAATTCAACTTGAAATAATAATAGTAGTAGCAATGTAGGGTGTAGCAGGTTGTTGAGCAGGACTACAGCAACAGCTGCAACCATAATTTAGGTGCCACCCCAGAGAAAACTGCAAGGCGAGAAAACACAAGGACTCCGGGTCCAAGATAAAACTGAGTCAGCCTACAAAGGGTCAGTAGTTGAATCTGACAACTATGAGGAGAAGCGGAGAGAGTGAGTGTCGTGTCTGTAGTCATACACCCTTCGCCACCGGTCTAGGTGAACTCTGCTACTCCTCACCCCCTAACTATAAGCGTTATCAACGAGGAGAGTTATAAGCTTAAGAACAAGCTCCTGGCCCAATGTGGCCGGTCTGATCCCACCATAAGATGGCCTCTAGTAATTTCCTTTCTCCAGCTGTCAGAAAACAAGAAACAAGAATATATTGGAGTCCTAGAGTCTTTACAGTGTTCCTGATAGCTTATACTTTCTACAGCAGCTTCTGTTTCTGAAGATTAAAAAGTAGATTAACCTCTATGGTTGTCTTTCTCTCTTTCTAACAGGTCCATCCTGCTACTGGACTCTGATGAATATGAACCAGGACCCAGCTGTGTGTCCATGAAGAGTGACCAGTCTAAGGAGTGGCCACTGCGGTTTAAAAAGCAAGCTTCTCCAACAGCAGAGTAAGTCAGCATCAGTTACTTTATGAGGTCAGGAATGTTACAAATGACATTTAAAAGAATTCAATTCAAGTTTAGTAGTAGCAGTGTAAAGCAGGGTGTTAAGGAACCCTTGGGAACCAAAATGGCACTGTCCCCAACTTCCTACTACCCAAACCTTTTGGTTTTACCAGGTTTGTCAGGCAGCTTCCGCTGCCAGCTGATCCTACTCACCACCAGGTCATCAATTAAAAGCACTGCTACTCTCTTCACCTGAGTGTCCAAGACATACGGCCGCAGACTGATGAAATGACCACAAAGTTTATCATTAATCTTTTGCCAGGGGTGTTCTGGTACCAAGTACACTTATGACCCTCTCTATGCTTGAAGATGGTGTTCCTTATGTTCAATCCATGACAAGCTCAGAGATCCAACAACAAAGCACCACTCATGTTCAGATGAGGTAGCCTGCTCCTCTCAATCACTCCCCTCCAGGTTTGTCCATCAGTGCCAATGTGAGCGTTCAGGTCTCCCAGCAGAATGTTGAAGCCCCCAGTTAGTATCCTTTCCGGGAAACCACCCAGAGACTCCAACAAGGTTGGGTATGAGCTGCTGTTTGGTGCATAATCACAGATAACAGCTCAGGTTCTTTCTATTGTTTCTGTGGGATGACTCCAACTCAGGGGTGCCAGTCAACGGCTCATGAGAAACTAATGAACTTGTTTGAGTTGTGAGTGCCTGTTTGTAGTATTATTGGGGCATGGACAGACATGATGTGAGCTAATTCTTCCTGATTCCTCCACAGAGTGGACCAGGAGAGCTCAGAGGTTCCCAGTGGTCAGTCTACACAGCAACATCAAACACACATGGACTCCATCTTTATGGTCTGTACATGTACAACAACTACTTTTACATCTATTTTGTTCACAATCATCTCCATGCTGCACTTTTCACACCAGTGGATTGCCAGGCTATCCAACATGGATCTAAGTTTGACTTTGTCACATATAATCTTCTTTTCCAGTTGCTGGAGGAGGACATCGGCACTATAAGTAAGAGGATTTCTCTAAAGATTTAACTTGCTAGACTAATGGGACATTTACTAATGTATCCAGAGAACAGTCAAAGTATGTTCCTGGTTCTTTGTAAATCACTTACTGATGTTCGTTGTGTGTTCATTCAGGAAGTCGTTCTGGAGTTTGTAAGCGTAACCTCAAATCGAACCTAAACAAGAAGTTCCAGTGTGTGTTTGAGGGGATTGCTAAAGCAGGAAACAAAACCCCTCTGGATCAGATGTTCACAGAGATCTACATCATAAAGGAAGGGACCGCAGAGGTCAATGCTGAACATGAGGTCAGACAGATTGAAACAGCATCCAGGAAAACAGACAGACCAGAAATAACAATCAGACGAGAAGACATCTTTAAATCCCCACCTGGAAGAGATGAACCAATCAGAACAGTGATGACAAAGGGAGTGGCTGGCATCGGGAAAACAGTCTTAACACAGAAGTTCACTCTGGACTGGGCTGAAGACAAAGCCAACCAGGACATCCAGTTCACATTTCCATTCACCTTCAGAGAGCTGAATGTGCTGAAAGAGAGAAAGTACAGCTTGGTGGAACTTGTTGATTACTTCTTTAGTGAAACCAAAGAAGCAGGAATCTGCAGGTTTGAAGAGTTCCCGGTTGTGTTCATCTTTGACGGTCTGGATGAGTGTCGACTTCCTCTGGACTTCCTCAACACTAAAATCCTGAGTGATGTTACAGAGTCCACAACAGTGGGTGTGCTGCTGACAAACCTCATCAGGGGGGATCTGCTTCCCTCTGCTCGCCTCTGGATAACCACACAACCTGCAGCAGCCAATCAGATCCCTCCTGGGTGTGTTGACATGGTGACAGAGGTCAGAGGGTTCACTGACCCACAGAAGGAGGAGTACTTCAGGAAGAGATTCAGAGATGAGGAGCTGGCCAACAAAATCATCTCCCACATCAAGACATCACGAAGCCTCCACATCATGTGTCACATCCCAGTCTTCTGCTGGATCACTGCTGCAGTTCTGGAGGACATGGTGAAGACCAGAGAGGGAGGAGAGCTGCCCAAGACCCTGACTGAGATGTACATCCACTTCCTGGTTGTTCAGTCCAAAGTGAAGAACATCAAGTATGATGGAGGAGCTGAGACAAATCCACACTGGAGTCCAGAGAACAGGAAGATTATAGAGTCTCTGGGAAAACTGGCTTTTGAGCAGCTGCAGAAAGGCAACTTGATCTTCTATGAATCAGACCTGACAGAGTGTGGCATCGATATCACAGCAGCCTCAGTTTACTCAGGAGTGTTCACACAGATCTTTAAAGAGGAGAGAGGACTGCACCAGGACAAGGTGTTCAGCTTCGTCCATCTGAGTGTTCAGGAGTTTCTGGCTGCTCTTCATGTCCATCTGACATTCATCAACTCTGGAGTCAACCTGCTGTCAGAAGAACAAACATCAACACAGTTCTACCAGAGTGCTGTAGACGAGGCCTTACAGAGTCCAAATGGACACCTTGACTTGTTCCTCCGCTTCCTCCTGGGTCTTTCACTGCAGACCAATCAGAATCTCCTACAAGGTCTGCTGACACAAACAGGAAGTAGCTCAGAGACCAATCAGCAAACAGTTGCGTACATCAAGAAGAAGATCAATGGGGAGGAGAAGATGGATGAGGAGGAGAAGATGGATGGGGAGGAGAAGTACATCAAGAAGAAGATCAGTGAGAATCTGTCTGCAGAGAGAAGCATCAATCTGTTCTACTGTCTGAATGAACTGAATGATGGTTCTCTAGTGCAGGAGATCCAAAGTAACCTGAAACATGGAAGTCTCTCCGTAAATAAACCATCTCCTGCTCTGTGGTCAGCTCTGGTCTTTATCTTACTGTCATCAGAAGATCTGAACGTCTTTGACCTGAAGAAATACTGTAATTCAGAGGAGGCTCTTCTGAGGCTGCTGCCAGTGGTCAAAGCCTCCAACAAAGCTCTGTAAGTGGGATTTATTCACTAATTAATATTCTGTTGTCTTTCAACTGGAGTTAATAATAACTTGTTTCCTTCCTGTCATATCTCTAGACTGAGTGGCTGTAACCTGTCAGAGAGAAGCTGTGAAGCTCTGTCTTCAGTTCTTAGCTCCCAGTCCTCTAGTCTGAGAGAGCTGGACCTGAGTAACAACAACCTGCAGGATTCAGGAGTGAAAATGATTGCTGATGGACTGAAGAGTCCACACTGCACACTGGAGACTCTTAGGTCAGGATTCATTAACCCATTCAACTGATGACCATTTAAACTCTGATTAATTTCAGTTGATGATTCAAAACACAAATAGCTTTTTTATTCATGTTGTTGCATTTGTCTGTGTTGAACTGTCTCGGCCACTGTAAAAATGTACCTGAACAAATAAACATGGCTCCACGTGTTGACAGAGGGTTCCTGTGTGTTGTTCTCTGTGTTTGCAGTCTGTCAGGCTGTCTGATTTCAGAGGAAGGCTGTTCTTCTCTGGTCTCAGCTCTGAGATCCAACCCCTCTCATCTGAGAGAGCTGGACCTCAGCTACAATCATCCAGGAGACTCAGGAGTGAAGCTACTGTCAGCGGGACTGAAGGATCCTCTCTGGAGACTGGACACTCTCGGGTACAAACACTGATGAACATAAAAATGAGATATTTGTGTAATAAGTCTCCAAGGAGATCATCTATAGGAATCAAAATAACTCCCTATTGTTAATATTCTAAGCAGTTTGGACAAATCTATGCATGGTAAAGAAACTGTCATTTTGAGAAATATCCAAGTGATCAAATTATTACCAGGATATCTTTCATCACTACAGAGATAGATCCAGTACACGTTTTGCCTAGCTTAGCAGAAACCAATGTGGTTTGTATGCTGTGACAAGTGTGTAAGAAAGAAGAAAGTGTGTGAAAGAATGTGATCAATCAGAGACGTACACTGACGTATAAAGTGCCTCTTGTGCTGGGAGAGCACAGTCACTGGAAGAGACTAAAAATTCTCTCAAAAAACATGCAGTGCGAACACAACTGTAAAAGTTCCTCTGGTCTGAAAACGTCTAATATGTGTGTGTCAGAGTGATGTAATGCCCCCCCCCCCCCTCCCCTCCTTTCAGGGTGGAGCCTGCTGGAGTCAGATGGTTGACACCAGGTCTGAGGAAGTGTAAGTGTGTTTTTAATTTCATTCATGAAACTGTGACATCACTTATTCAAACCTCTGAAGTCTCTGGCTTTACCATAATATTACATCTACAACAACCACGTTCTCGACTTTACCTGGAGCTCGCAAACCGAAGGTAAAGTCGGTTTCTCTCTGCCATGTCTGTCACAGCTTAATGTTTAACTGACATTAGTTAACCTTAGTGCTTGTTTTAGCAGACCTCAGTACTTCAGTTAAGTTAACTTTAACCAGCCCAGTTCTTTCTGAAAAACAACAATGGCAAATAGAAACAGACTAACTAAACATGCTTGCTGACTGGGAGTTCTGGATGAACTCATGGAAGACATTACCGTAACCTGGTTGTGTATTGAAGCAAATCTACTAGTTACGTGCATATTTTACCAGCATTTGGCTAGTAGAAGGTGCTAACTTTGGACCCTGATTCAAGCCAATCAGCAACAGGCAGCAGCAATTTATGGTGGCGGGGGAGGGGGGGGCAGCGTGTGAAAGTAGTAGTTATCTGTCCGTGAATCTGAGGAGCAGAGCTTCTGAAGGTGGGGTTGTAGCGGTTTGCATTGAACCTGATAGGACAATGTTCAAAGTTTCCATTGCTGAAGCTGTGGCAGGGAGCTGTGGTCTTAGGGTCTTAGGTGCCTCAAGGGGCGGTAACCCACGAACACCGTGGTGGACACCAGTGGTCAGGGAAGCCGTCCGACTGAAGGAGTCTTTCCGGGATATGTTATCCTAAAGGACTCCAGAGTCAGTTGCAGGGTATTGAAGGGCTCAGCTGTGATATTGGTGTATGACCAAAGCAAGAGCTGTGTCCGGGTTCTCGGCAGTAAGTCGGACACGTTCCAGGTGAGGGTTGGCCTCCGCCAGGGCTGCGCTTTGTCACCAATCCTGTTCGTAGTATTTATGGACAGGATATCGAGGCGTAGTCGTGGTGGGGAGGGGTTACAGTTCGGTGGGCTGGGGATCTCATCGCTGCTCTTTGCAGATGATGTGGGGTGGGGAGGGGTTGCAGTTTGGTGGGCTGGGGATCTCATCGCTGCTCTTTGCAGATGATGTGGTCCTGATGGCATCATCGGCCTGTGACCTTCAGCACTCACTGGATCGGTTTGCAGCCGAGTGTGAAGCTGCTGGGATGAGGATCAGCACCTCTAAATCTGAGGCCATGGTTCTCAGCAGGAAACCGATGGAGTGCCTTTTCCAGGTAGGGAATGAGTCCTTACCCCAAGTGAAGGAGTTTAAATACCTTGGGCTTTTGTTCGCGAGTGAGGGGACAATGGAGCGGGAGATTGGTCGGAGAATCGGCGCAGTGGGGGCGGTATTACATTCAGTTTATTGCACCGTTGTGACGAAAAGAGAGCTGAGCCAGAAGGCAAAGCTCTGAATCTACCGGTCAGTTTTCGTTCCTACCCTCACCTATGGTCATGAAGGCTGGGTCATGAATTCAGTTAAGTTAATTTTAACCAGCATGGTTCTTTCTGAAAAACAACAATGACAAATAGAAACAGGCTAAACATGCCTGCTGACTGGGAGTTCTGGATGAACTCATGGAAGACATTACCGTACGCAGTCTATGTGGTGAAGCAAATCTACCAGCCACTTGCATATTTTACCAGCATTTGGCTAGTAGAAGGTGCTAGTTGGTTGAGTGTTCGCCCTATATACAAACCCCAATTCCAATGAAGTTTGTCATTGACATTGTGCAAAATGTAAATAAAAACAGAATACAATGAATTGTTTTTTTTATAAAAGGCTCAGTTCTTACCGCAGCGGCCCGGTGTTCCAGTCTGACCCATTGCTCCATGCCATTCCCTCGCTTTCTCCCTCCCCTTTCCTATCTTCAGTTGTCATATCAAATAAAGGCCAAAAAATGCCCCAAAATTAACTAAATAATAATTAACTGCAGCCGTGTTGTGTCTTGTTCTCTCCGTCAGATTCCTGTGAACTCACATTCGACACAAACACAATGAACAGAAAACTCAAACTGTCTGACAACAACAGGAAGGTGAACGATGTGAGGGAGGATCAGCCATATCCTGATCATCCAGAGAGGTTTGAGTCCGTGTATCTTCAGCTGCTGTGTAGAGATGGTCTGACTGGTCGCTGTTACTGGGAGATTGAGTTGAGAGGAAATGTTGAAATATCAGTAAGTTACAGAGATATCAAGAGGAGAGGAGACAGTGCTGACTGTTGGTTTGGATATAATGATCAGTCCTGGAGTCTGATCTGCGCTAAAAGTCGTTACTCTGTCCGGCACAATAACAGTCAAACACTTATCTCCCCCTCTCTCTCTCTCTCTAGTAGAGTAGGAGTGTATGTGGACTGTCCTGCTGGCTCTCTGTCCTTCTACAAAGTCTCCTCTGACTCACTGATCCACATCTACACCTTCAACACCACATTCACTCAGCCTCTCTATCCTGGGTTTGGGTTCAGGTCATATGGTGCTTCAGTGTCTCTGTGTTGTGTGTAGGACGGAGAATCTCCTCCTGGTTCTGGTTCCTCAGTGTCTCTGTGTTGTGTGGAGGACGGAGAGTCTCCTCCTGGTTCTGGTTCCTCAGTGTCTCTGTGTTGTGTGTAGGACTGAGAGTCTCCTGGTTCTGGTTCCTCAGTGTCTCTGTGTTGTGTGTAGGACGGAGAGTCTCCTCCTGGTTCTCACTGCTGATCAGTTGAGTCTGTACAGGATCACATGTACAGAACTGTCAGGCTATTGTTATAAACTAATGAATGAACTTTGTATAAAATAATCCAGAATGATTGAACAGATTCCTCGTGAACATTGTAAACTTCTTCCACTTCCTGTCCTTTAAAGATGGAAGCTGAGATCATCAGATTGTAGAAATGTTGTTGACTTGTTTCATATTTTGTTTTGAGTTCTGTCTCTTTTCACAATAAAAGCATAAAGTTACTGTGATGGTGTTTGCAGTCTTTCTAAGGTCATTACTACTTTTCATCTTTTTTTCTTTTGTTTACTGACTGTTTTTCGGAACCAACCAAAAGTGTTGCAGTTATAATTTTGTTGAGTGTATTGATTTGGTAATACTTATAGTAAACTACTAAATAATAAACACTTAAATTATGTGTATACTCTCAACACGCCATCCTCTGTTATAATCACAACATACTTTAGATGTGAAAACAGCTCTATAACATGTGTTATTACATGTTAACTGTCATTATTTCCTAGATGTGGTGATGCTGCTCCTCTCTGGGCGGTTCCTCTTGTTTCCTGGTTAAAGTTTACTTTCACTTTCCACAGTTTGTGGCGCAGCTTTTTCTCTCTGTGTGAAGCTCCAGCTGAAGGTAATCTAATTCTGTCTGTAATGTTTTAATATACTGTGTGTATATATATATATATATATATATATATATATATATATATATATATATATATATATATATACACAGTATATACAGTATATATATATACTGTATATATAATGTTTTAATATACTCTGTATATATACATATATATATAAATATATATATATATATACATATATATATATATACACATACATATATATATATATATATATATATATATATATATATATAACATTTGACTCGTGAACTCTAGCTGTGGTTATTTTAATTTCACAGCAGAAAGTTTAGCAACAAAAACTCTAAAGAAGAGAAGCGCTTTGTTTCTCAGTTATTACAACGAGGAGGGGGGTATTTAAAATATACTTTTAACTAAACTCTTTAAACATCATCTGGCCCCGTTTGAATTCTGTTTAGAATTTCAGAGAAAGTTCAACATAATGAAAGTGTTTGAACTCATTTCTATAAGTTTCATTTTTTTAATAAATATGTAACTGCGTCACTAAAAGTCTGAGACTATTTGCATTAAGGTAATTGTATTTAAAAACAAACAAACAGGAGGAAGAGATAGTGACATGTGTGGAAAATATTGAACAGAAGCTGCCTAACTAAAAATAAATTCATATTATTTTTTTTTATTTTGGCAGCTTCTGTGTGTGTATATATATCTATGTGTGTGTGTGTGTGTGTGTGTGTGTGTGTGTGTGTGTGTGTGTGTGTGTGTGTGTGTGTGTGTGTGTGTGTGTGTGTGTGTGTGTGTGTGTGTGTGTGTGTGTGCGTTTGTGTGTTTGTGTGTTTGTGTGTTTGTGTCTGTGCTTTAGACAAGGTCAGTCAGTAGTGTCTCGGTAGAATGTAAATCACAACTTTTCTAACATTCCCCCCTGTTTAAACTTTTGCATCTACAATTATACAATATTAAATGAGTAAACATTTTGTAACTTTAATAAGTATATAAATATGTATGCAGTATATATATATGAATGAGAGTAAATCTTAAATTAATATATGAGATTAAAATTCTACATAACATTGTGTACCTCTGCATTTTCTCAGCGCATTACTCTTGATTTTTATAATATACATCATTAAGCATTCACGTCAACATTAAACATTTTTTAATTAGATATTGATCTCATCATTGTCATAGGCCCACGAACACCAAGACAAGCTCAACTGGTCAACACTTCTTCCCCATGCTGCTCTTGAGAAACAGGTGTAATAACCTGTAAGAGCTGAAGCAACAGCTGGTAAAGACAGTATTTACAGGAGGAAACACTAAACTTAATAACTTGCACTGAAACATTTTAAGTGGCGTACGGCTTCATACAAAAATAGTCTACTGATGTTTATGTCAGGCTATTTCCACTGATTGTTACAAGTTACTTTTAACAAAATTCTGAGAAGAGCATTCTCAATCTGCTGTTTGTAACCTTTACATCAATTCAAATTCTTTACATGAGATCACTTCCCAATAAATTATCTGGGCAACACTGAATCATAATAGCATGTTCAAAAGTTGCCTATGTTGTTGGTGCACGAAGATAGAACAGTGAAATGTACTTTAAACATTTCCTGACACACCAACTGAATTAACAGTTGCCACTAATCTTGGTGGAAGCTGTCACAGGAAATTCAATGCAAATTTTACAGAATGTATATCACCCAGACAAAAATGTAATTTTTCTATACCTAGTTGATTGATATTGAGGCAAGAACCTTTATCCTGTCTAGCTGTGCTGTGGTCTGAGGTGGTGGTTGTTGTGTTGTTCTGGTCGTAGTTCAGGTTCTGGTACAGTTTGTCACCGGTCCAGCAGCTGGAGGGGGAGGGAGATGGACCCGACTCTGACACACCGAGGACCTGTGTGGCACAAAATAGAACTCTAAGAAGCATTATCAGCTCTTTGATCAACATTATCACTTGGTAAAAACTTCTACTCATTTAGTGAAAATCAATAATTATAAAACAATAAAACAGCATTTATTTCCCTCATGATGGTTTAATACAAAATGTGCTGAAAAGTGTGTGTGTGTGTGTGTGTGTGTGTGTGTGTGTGTGTGTGTGTGTGTGTGTGTGTGTGTGTGTGTGTGTGTGTGTGTGTGTGTGTGTGTGTGTGTGTGTGTGTGCGTCCGTGTGTGTGTCTGACCTTGTCTAAAGCATGGCATGCCCTCATTCCATGCTTTAGACAAGGTCAGCCAGTAGTGTCTCACAGGTTTATCTTGTTAGAGCACCATCGGTATTTTGGCTTTGTATGCAAACAGTTTAATATAAACAAGACGGTAGAATGTAAATCAAAACTTTTCTAACATTGTGTCTTAGTGTCTTTATATAATGGGACAAAAAGAAATCAAGGGACATTTAGAATAGATAAAAATGTGCGATTAATTACGATTAATCGTGAGTTAACTATGACATTAATGCAATTAATCACGATTAAATATTTAAATCGTTTGACAGCACTAATATATATATATATATATATATATATATATATATGTTTGTGTGTGAGTGGGTCCGTGTGTGTGTATGTGTCTGTGTGTGTGTCTGGGTGACTGTGTCTGTGTGTGTGTGTGTGTGTGTGTGTGTGTGCGTGTGTGTGTGTGTGTGTGTGTGTGTGTGTGTGTGTGTGTGCGTGTGTGTGTGTGTGTCTGGGCGTGTGTGTGTGTGTGTGTGTGTGTGTGTGTGTGTGTGTGTGTGTGTGTGTGTGTGTGTCTGTCTGGGCGTGTGTGTGTGTGTGTGTGTGTGTGTGTGTGTGTGTGTGTGTGTGTGTGTGTCTGTCTGTCTGTCTGTCTGTCTGTCTCCTGTCTCCATCTAGTGGACTGATAGTAGAACTACAGCAGCTGAAGATGCATTCAACTGACAGTGATGTGAAAGACACAAGAAGACCCAATGATAAATTATGTGTTTCCTCTGCAGATGACAGGCTGAGTTCAGCAGCATGGATCAGTGTGAGGACAGAGGAACCACTCTGAGTGGGGAACAGAACCGCCAGACCAAACCTCAGAGGTGAGAGGACCATCTCTAACCACTCAGATCACTGCACCAACATCATTCACACCTAAACCTCTGGCTGTGTTGTGTTTTTAACAAACTGATTTTATCAGGATTCATCAAAGACCAGACTCTCCTGAACCAGAACCCAGCTATGTGTCCGTCAACAGTGACGAGTCTATGGGGGAGCCGCTGTTGTTTAAAAATCAAGCTTCTCCAACAGCAGAGTAAGTCAGCCTCAGTTACTTTAGAAGGGGAGCAATATTACATTCATATATACACATTCAACCATGATTTAGGTGCCACCCCAAAGAAAACTGCGAGGCGAGAAAACATAAGGACTTCAGGGAAAATCCTCCCCAGAGCTAAGTTAGTAGCAAGCATTACTGCGACATGAATGAACAGAGATGGAAAGAAAGAAGAGAGAGGAGATCAGTGTGTCAAAGGAAGTCCCCCGGCTGTCTAAAACTATAACAGCATAATTAAGAGCTGGTGCAAGGCAAACCTGATGTTGGTAGATGAATCTGACATTTATGTGGAGAAGCAGAGTAAGGGAGCATTGTGTCTGTAGCTATACACCCTCCCCACTGGTCTAGGCGAACTCTGCCACTCCTCACTCCGTTACTATGAGCTTCATCAACAAGGAGAGTAATAAGCTTAAGTACCAGCTCCTGGCCCAATGTGGCCAGTGTGTTCCCACTATAAGATGGCCTCTAGTAATTTCCTTTCTCCAGCTGTCAGAAAACAAACCGTTGTCTCCACCAGCGTAGTCAGACACAACAGGAATGAATCAAGAATATACTGGAGTCCTGGAGTCTTTACAGTGTTCCTGATAGCTTATACTTGCTACAGCATCTTATGTTTCTGAAGATTAAAAAGTAGATTAACCTCTCTGGTTGTCTTCCTCTCTTTCTAACAGAACCATCCTGATGCTGGACTCTGATGAATCTGAACGGGGACCCAGTGTTGTGTCCTTCAAGACTGACCGGTCAAATCAATGCCTTATTGATTTCAAAGGAGAGCAACCCTCTGCTGCAAAGAAGTAAGGTGTTAATAAGATAATATTACTGATTCATGTTCTTAACTCTTCACATACATTTATATTTTCATATCTGAAAGATGTCGTTAAACCAGTCTCCAACTGCTGCTGGACCTGCTTTTAGTTGTGTTTTACTTCAATATTGACATTTGTATGCCTCTACTGGTGATAGCTGTGGCTGGGTTGTCCTTTTGTCTGATGATATCTCAGGACGCCTTCAGGGAAATTCTTCAAATTTGGCACGAATGTCCACTTGGACTCAAGGATGAGCTGATTAGATTTAGGCTTCTCAACTTATCTCTAGACTGAGGAAATTCATTTCAGACACTTTTATCTTGTGTCTCATTATTTTAGTGACTGCCCAAAGCTCATGACTACAAATGAGAGTTAAAAACAAATCGATAAATCGAAAACTTTGCCGGTCTGATGCTTTTGTGCTGATGACACACAAACCGCCTGTCCATCTCACGCTCAATTTTACCCTCACTCAAGAACAAGACCTGAGATACTTGAACTCCTTCATATAGAGACATAACTCACTCCCAACCCAGAGGGAGCAATCCACCATTTTCTGGCAGAGAACCAGGTGTTGACTCTGATCACCCCAGAGTCAACTCCTCAATTTGTGCTGGAAGTTACTGTCCGATAACGCTAACAGAATCACATCATCTGCAAAGAGCAGATGCGCAATTCCGATGTCCTCATACCGGACACTCTCCTCTCACTCCAGCTGCGCCCTTAGATCCTGTCCATGAAAATCACAAGCAGCGTTCCACGGCCAGGATGGAATTTTCTTCCCGATCTGAGGTTCAACAATCAGTTAGAGCCTACTTTCGAGGAAACTCATTTCAGCCACTTGTGATCTCATTGTACTAGTCACTACCCAAAGCTCATGACTACAGACAAGGGTTTAAAGCGTAGATCGATAAATCTAAAACTTTGCCCTTGTGGTACAACGCCTTCATCATTGCTGATGCCGCACAAACCTGCTCCATCTTACGCTCAATTTCACCCTCACATGTGAACAAGAACCTGATATACTTGAATTCCTTTGTTTAGATAATTAACTCACTCCCAACCCAGAGGGAGCACAGGAAATTCTTCTGCAGGTGGAAGTTGACAACCTTTCCGACAGGGATCTCAGCCCAGTTCATCCTTACTACCCAAACCTTTTGGTTTTACCAGGTTTGTCCGGCAGCCTCCGCTGCCATCTCATCCTACTCACCACCAGGTGATCAATTAAAAGCTCTGCTACTCTCGTCACCTGAGTGTCCAAGACATACGGCCGCAGACTGATGAAATTACCACAAAGTTTATCATTAATCTTCGGCCTGGCGTGTTCTGGTACCAAGTACACTCATGACCCTCTCTATGCTTGAAGATGGCGTTACTAATGGCCAATCCCTGACATCAGAGATTCAACAACAATGCACCCCTCATGATCAGATAAGGTAGCCTGCTTCTCTCAATCACTCCCCTCCAGGTGGGAGTGTTGAAGTCTCCCAGCAGAATTATGAAGCCCCCAGTCATTATCTTTTCTGGGACACCACCCAGAGACTACAACAAGATTGGGTATGAACTGCTGTTTGGTGCATAATCACGGACAACAGCTCAGGTTCTATTGGGAAGTGGACAGACATACAGTAAACTAATTCTTCCTGATTCCTCCACAGAGTGGACCAGGAGAGCTCAGAGGTTCCCAGTGGTCAGTCTGCCCAGGAGCATCAAACACACCTGGACTCCATATTTATGGTCTCTACTTGTAAAACTGCTTTTACATCTAAATGATTATGTTCACAGTCATCTCTATGCTGCATTTTTTACACCAGTGAATTCTCTTTCGAACATGGATCTGAAGTTTGCTTTCATGATTTTAGTTTGATTGTGTGATTCATATAATCTTCTGTTCCAGCTGCTGGAGGAGAACATCGTCACTTTTGTGAAGAATGAGCTGAAGAAGATCCAGAAGGTTCTGAGTCCAGATTACCCAGAATGCTCAGAGAGTAATAGGGAGGATGAGGATGAGGAGCAGAGGAGGAGCAGAGAGGCATTTCTGAAGATCACACTGCACTTCCTGAGGAGAATGAAGGAGGACGAGCTGGCTGACCGTCTGCAGAGCAGTAAGAGGATTTCTCTAAAGATTTAACGTGCTGGACTAATGAGAAGTTTAATAATGTCTCCAGAGATGGACCGTAATATGTTCCTGTTTACAAATTACTTAATGAGCTTTTTTGTTGTGTTCATTCAGAAAGTCCAGCAGTTTGTAAGCGTAAACTGAAATCTCACCTAAACAAGAAGTTCCAGTGTGTGTTTGAGGGGATTGCTAAAGCAGGAAACCAAACTGTTCTGAATCAGATGTTCACAGAGATCTACATCACAAAGGGAGGGACTGCAGAGGTCAATGATGAACATGAGGTCAGACAGATTGAAACAGCATCCAGGAAACTAGACAGACCAGAAACAACAATCAGACAAGAAGACATCTTTAAAACCCCACCTGGAAGAGAAGAACCAATCAGAACAGTGATGACAAAGGGAGTGGCTGGCATCGGGAAAACAGTCTTAACACAGAAGTTCTCTCTGGACTGGGCTGAAGGCAAAGCCAACCAGGACATCCAGTTCACATTTCCATTCACCTTCAGAGAGCTGAATGTGCTGAAAGAGAGAAAGTTCAGCTTGGTGGAACTTATTGATTACTTCTTTAGTGAAACCAAAAAAGCAGGAATCTGCAGGTTTGAAGAGTTCCCGGTTGTGTTAATCTTTGACGGTCTGGATGAGTGTCGACTTCCTCTGGACTTCCTCAACACTAAAATCCTGAGTAATGTTACAGAGTCAACCTCAGTGGGTGTGCTGCTGACAAACCTCATCAGGGGGAATCTGCTTCCCTCTGCTCGCCTCTGGATAACCACACGACCTGCAGCAGCCAATCAGATCCCTCCCGGGTGTGTTGACATGGTGACAGAGATCAGAGGGTTCACTGGCCCACAGAAGGAGGAGTATTTCAGGAAGAGATTCAGAGATGAAGAGCAGGCCAACAGAATCATCTCCCACATCAAGACATCACGAAGCCTCCACATCATGTGCCACATCCCAGTCTTCTGCTGGATCACTGCTACAGTTCTGGAGGACATGTTGAAGACCAGAGAGGGAGGAGAGCTGCCCAAGACCCTGACTGAGATGTACATCCACTTCCTGGTGGTTCAGTCCAAAGTGAAGAACATCAAATATGATGGAGGAGCTGAGACAGATCAACACTGGAGTCCAGAGAGCAGGAAGATGATCGAGTCTCTAGGAAAACTGGCTTTTGAGCAGCTGCAGAAAGGCAACCTGATCTTCTATGAATCAGACCTGAGAGAGTGTGGAATCGATATCGCAGCAGCCTCAGTGTACTCAGGAGTGTTCACACAGATCTTTAAAGAGGAGAGAGGACTGTACCAGGACCAGGTGTTCTGCTTCGTCCATCTGAGTGTTCAAGAGTTTCTGGCTGCTCTTCATGTCCATCTGACATTCATCAACTCTGGAGTCAACCTGCTGGCAGAAGAACAAACAGCATCAACTCAGTTCTACCAGAGTGCTGTGGACAAGGCCTTACAGAGTCCAAATGGACACCTGGACTTGTTCCTCCGCTTCCTCCTGGGTTTTTCTCTGCAGACCAATCAGAATCTCCTACGAGGTCTGATGACACAGACAGGAAGTAGCTCACAGACCAATGAGAAAACAGTTGAGTACATCAAGGAGAAGATCAGTACGAATCTGTCTGACCGGCTTCATCTTACTGTCATCAGAAGAAGATCTGGATGTGTTTGACCTGAAGAAATACGGTGCTTCAGAGGAGGCTCTTCTACGACTGCTGCCAGTAGTCAAAGCCTCCAACAAAGCTCTGTAAATTGGATTTATTCATCAATAAATACTTAATAAATAAAATAATAAATAATCTGCTATCTTTCAACAGGAGTTAAATATAAACAACTTGTTTCCTTCCTGTTGTCTCTCCAGACTGAGTGGCTGTAATCTGTCAGAGAGAAGCTGTGAAGCTCTGTCCTCCGTTCTCAGCTCCCAGTCCTCTTGTTTGAGAGAACTGGACCTGAGTAACAACAACCTTCAGGATTCAGGAGTGAAACGGATCTCTGACGGACTGAAGAGTCCACACTGCACACTGGAGACTCTCAGGTCAGGATTCATTAACCCATTAAACTAATGACCATTTAAACTCTGATTAACTTTAGCTGATTCAAAACTCAAATGGCTTTTGCATTCATGTTGTTGCATTTGTCTTTGTGTTGAACCGTCTCGGTCACTGTATAAAGTTAACTGAACAAAACACATGGCTCCACGTGTTGACAGATGGTTCCTGTGTGTTGTTCTGTGTATTTGCAGTCTGTCAGGCTGTCTGATCTCAGAGAAAGGCTGTTCTTCTCTGGTGTCAGCGCTGAGCTCCAACCCGTCCCATCTGAGAGAGCTGGACCTGAGCTACAATCATCCAGGAGACTCAGGAGTGAAGCTACTGTCAGCGGGACTGAAGGATCCTCTCTGGAGACTGGACACTCTCAGGTACAAACACTGATGAAAATAAAGGAGATATTTGTGTAGGAAGTCTCAAAGGAGATCAGCTATAGGAATCAAAATAACTCCCTACTGTTAATATGCAATGTGAACAAATCTCTGCAAATCGCTGTTGCATATAATGAGGATGATCAAATTATTACCAGGATATCTTTCATCTCTATCTTTCATCTCTACAGAGATAGTTCCAGTACATGTTGGGCACCCAGATAGCTCAGTTAGTAGAGTGGGTGCCCATACTCAGAGGTTTACTTCTCGAAGCAGCTGGCCCGGGTTCGACTCTTACCTGAGGCCCTTTGCTGCATGTCATTCCCCTTCCTCTCTCCCCTTTCATTTCTTCAGCTGTCCGGTCAATAAAGGCCTAAAACCTGCAGTGTGAACACAATAAAACGTTGGTTCTCAGAACTATAAAACATCTAAAATGTGTGTGAGAGTGATGTAATGCCCCCCACCTCCTTTCAGGGTGGAGCCTGCTGGAGTCAGATGGTTGACACCAGGTCTGAGAAAGTGTAAGTATGTTTTTAATTTCATTCATCAAACTGTGACATCACTCATTCAACCCCCTGATGTCATCATCTAAGAGCTGATTGGTTAATAACTGCAGCTGTGTTGTGTCTCGTTCTCTCCGTCAGATTCCTATGAACTCACAATCGACACAAACACAGTTCACAGAAAACTCCAACAGTCTGACAACAACAGGAAGGTGACATGGGTGAAGGAGGATCAGAAATATCCTGATCATCCAGAGAGGTTTGACTACTGGTATCATCAGCTGCTGTGTAGAGATGGTCTGACTGGTCGCTGTTACTGGGAGGTTGAGACCAGAGGAGATGTTCTTATATCAGTGAGTTACAGAGGAATCAGAAGGAGAGGAACCAGTGATGACTGTTTGTTTGGAGCTAATGATCAGTCCTGGAGTCTGTTCTGCTCTGATGATATTGGTTACTATGTCTGTCACAATAACGTCAAAACACCCATCTCCTCCTCCTCTGTCTCTGGTAGAGTAGCAGTGTATGTGGACTGTCCTGCTGGCTCTCTGTCCTTCTACACAGTCTCCTCTGACTCACTGATCCACATCTACACCTTCTACACCACATTCACTCAACCTCTCTGTCCTGGGTTTGGGTTTGGGTTCAGGTCTGGTTCCTCAGTGTCTCTGTGTTGTGTGTAGGACTGAGAGTCTCCTCCTGGTCCTGGTTCCTCAGTGTCTCTGTGTTGTGTGTAGGACTGAGAGTCTCCTCCTGGTTCTGGTTCCTGTGTCTCTGTGTTGTGTGTAGGACGGAGAGTCTCCTCCTGGTTCTGGTTCCTGATCAGTCGAGTCTGGACTCATGTTTAGTGTTTTCGATGATTATTGTGATGAACTAATGAATGAACTTTGTATAAAATAATTCAGAATGATTAAACAGATTCCTCGTGAACATTGTAAACTTCTTCCACTTCCTGTCCTTTAAAGATGGAAGCTGAGATCATCAGATTGTAGAAATGTTGTTGACTTGTGTCATGTTTTGTTATGAGTTCTGTCTCTTTTCACAATAAAAGCATAAAGTTACTGTGATATGTTTGCAGTCTCTTTAAGGTCAGCACAACTGATATGATTCAGTTTTGGAACGCCATTACTTACGTATACTTAACGTGTATAGAGCCATGTACAACCCCAAATCAGAAGTTGGGACAGTATGGAAAACACAAATAAAAAAGAAAGTAGTGATTTCTAAATGTATTTTGACTTGTATTTCATTGCAGACAATACAACAGCACATCATTTAATGTGTTCCTCATGATTTTTATTGTTTTTGTTTTTCAAAAAAACAAAATTCCTATTTTGGTTCTTGCAACACATTTCAAAAAAAGTTGGAACAGTAAAGCATTTACCACTTTGTAATGTTGCCATTCCTTTTCACAACACTTAAAAGACGTTTAGGGACTGAAGACACCAAGTGATGAAGTGTTTCAGGTGTAATTTTGTCCCATTCTTGCTGCAAACAAGTCTTAAGGTGGGCAACAGTACGGGGTCTTCGTTGTCACATTTTGCGCTTCAAAATGTGCCACACATTCTCTATTGGAGACAGGTCGGGACTGCAGGCAGGCCAGTCAAGTACCCGTATCCTCTTCCTCCGCAGCCAGGACTTTGTAATGTGTGCAGAATGTGGTTTTGCATTATCTTGTTGAAATATGCATGGACGTCCCTGGAAAAGATGTCTTCTTGAAGGCAGCATATTGTGCTCCAAAATCTCTATATACTTTTCAGCATTAATGGTGCCATCATAGAAGTGTAAGTTACTTTTGCCAAGGGTACTGACACAACCCCATACCATGACAGACCCTGGCTTTTGGACTTGTTGCTGGTAACAGTCTGGATGATCCTTTTCTTCTTTGGTCCGGAGCACACGGCGTCCATTTCTCCCAAAAAATACCTGAAATACTGATTCATCTGACCACAGTACACGTTTCCACTGTGTGATGGTCCATCCCAGATGCCTCCGAGCCCAGAGAAGTCGACGGCGCTTCTGGACACTGTTAACATAGGGCTTCCTTTTGGCACAGTACAGTTTTAACTGGCATTTGTGGCTGTAACTACGTATTGTGGTACTTGACAAAGGTTTGCCAAAGTAGTCCTGAGCCCATGTGGTGATATCGCTTATAGATGAATGACGATTCTTGATGCAGTGCCGCCTGAGGGATCGGAGATCAGGGTTGTTCAGCTTAGGCTTGCGCCCTTGTCCTTTACGCACTGAAAATCTTCCACATTCCTTGAATCTTTTAATTATGTTATGCACTGTTGAAGGTGAAATAAGCAAATGTCTTCCTATCTTTCTTTGAGGAACATTGTTTTTAAACATTTCAATCATTTTCTCACGTATTTGTTGGCAAACTGGCGATCCTCGGCCCATCTTTGCTCCTAAAGGACTAGACCTTTCTTGGATGCTGCTTTTGTACCAAATCATAATTACAATCACCTGTTTACATCACCTGTTTCAAATCACATCATTATTTAACCACTTTACCTGATTACTAGCCCTAAATTGCTCCTGTCCCAACCTTTTTTGGAATGTGTTGCAGGTCTGAATGACAGGAAAGGATGTATATTTACAAATGAAATTATGTTGACCAGACAAAACATGAAATATTTTGTGTTCACATTGTCTGCAATGAAATACAAGTCAAAGTACATTTAGAAATCACTACTTTCTTTTTTTATTTGTGTTTTCCATACTGTCCCAACTTTTTCTGATTTGGGGTTGTAAATAATCACTACTTTTAGCGTGTATAGAGCCAGATTCCATGTAAATAATCACTACTTTTAGCGTGTATAGAGCCAGACTCCATGTAAATAATCACCACTTTTAGCGTGTATAGAGCCAGACTCCATGTAAATAATCAGGACTTTTAGCGTGTATAAAGCCAGACTCCATGTAAATAATCACCACTTTTAGCGTGTATAGAGCCAGACTCCATGTAAATAATCACTACTTTTAGCGTGTATAGAGCCAGACTCCATGTAAATAATCAGGACTTTTAGCGTGTATAGAGCCAGCATATCTCCACATGTAAATGGGTGAATTAAGGGTTTATTCCAACCAGACCAGAGTGGTGATTGTTGGAACAGTGGAAAGATGAACCAAGACGGCTTTTGGTAGTTTTATTTAGTTTCTGTCCACTTTGAATGAAGTGTGTTTTACGATGATAAAAGTCGTGATTATTTACATGGAGTCTGGTGGGTTTCAACCCGCTACAGGATACTTGTTTCTTTGTTTTTTAATATTACCACTGAACTCAGAAACTTTATGGAATCTGATATGTTGTAGTTTAAATGAACTGACTCCAGATAAACTCAGTGTTTTAGTGTTTTAGAGAGAGTTCATCTGGAGTCTACCAAATCTAGTAATAACAGGCAGCATCAAACTCGCCCAAAGTCTCCAGTTGGTCTTCATCTCTGAGCTGCTGGTGACGTCATGGCGCCCTCTGGTGACATCATCAGGAACTACAAGCAGAGAGCCACCAAACATATTCACACATTAAAACATGTTTACACATTTTATTTTATTTTAATTTCTATGTTTTTGTCTTACACACTCACCGTACTTCATACATTACATTTTACTACATTTTATGTATTTACGTCGTAATATTATATCCTTTTATTCTAATAGTTTTATTATATATACATATTATTTTAATTAATTATTTGACTGTAGTTCTTGCTCATGTCCACCAGAGGGCGCCAGGACACCAGTAGAGAGATGCTTTTTGGTTTTTAATGCAAATTATATTATTATTTTTACAACTACTTTCATAAAATCATTTCTTCTTCAATTATTTTTTTTCAATATTTTTTCTGAATATTACGATTTTATTCTATTTTTTTTCAAGTTATAATATTTTAAGAAAAGAAATATATAAATTATAAAAATAATACCATATTAAAAAAGAAAAAAGAATAAACTATAAAATGTCTTATACATTTAAATAAAATATTACATTATAATAACATAAAATATTAAATAATATATCAAATAATATAGCAACATATAATATAAATTAAAATAAAAAATATTTTTTATAAAATGAAACATGTGAATGTATTATAAAATTATATAAAATACCATAATATTAAATAAAATAAATGTGTGTGTGTGTGCGCGTGAGTGTGTGTGTGTGTGTGTGTGTGTGTGTGTGTGTGTGTGTGTGTGTGTGTGTGTGTGTGTGTGTGTGTGTGTGTGTGTGTGTGTGTTATCGGTGCAGCAGCTGCAGCAGCCCTCTCTGTCTCTCTCTCTAGTGCGCCTGCGCGCTGAAACACACCGAGCGACCCTAGGATGGCGATGGAATGTCCCGCCTTCCTCCGCCTCTGATTGGCTGCCTAACCCTAACCAATCTCACTGAAAAGTCTTAATAATTCAAGAAAAAAATGTATAACATTTAAAGATGAGAAAGTTTCATTTTCAAGGAAAAAAATCGTTTTGTTTGAAGCAAAATATATTCATAATATTTCTTCAAAATTCGTATTAATTCTTTCTTTCTTTGTTTTAATTATCTCGAACAATCAACAGTGTTGCAAGAAAAAATAAGACCATAAAAAACACTGAATCAGAAATTAACACAAAAAAATATAAAAAAAGATTAGTTCGCAAATTTACTTATTTGGTTATTTCACAAAATCATATTATTATAAAGTAAATATATATGCAAATACAGCTCACACCTTTCAGATCTCACAATAACTGACAATAATATAAACATAACTAACACTATTTCTTTTTAATGTATTTTTTGTTTTTTATTCAAGAGAAAAAGTGTAAAGCATGAAGCTAGCCAATCCAACGAAAGGAGGCAACGAGTACGAGCCAATCAGAGGCAGAGGAGGGCGGGACATGCCTTCGTCGTCCTAGGAAGAGCGGGAAACGCATAGTCGCGCGACCAACCGTCGCCGTCCGCTGCCTGGACCGGCAGGGGAGAGAGAGAGAGAGAGAGAGAGAGAGAGACCGGGGGGGTGTGGGAACCGCACGGTAACGGGAACGGGAACGGCAGCAGTAACGGTGACGTGATGTGATCCTGCGCGGGATCACGGTAACGTAAGATCAGCCGCGGAGAGAGAGAGAGCCGTCGAGGGGAAGACATCAGTCCGTCCAACGGCCGCGGGGATGGACGGGTAGGCGCGAGCACCGACGGTTGGCTACATAACGGAGGAGAGAGCGCGAGGAGGCGGAGGAGGAGGAGGGAGGCGCGAGGCGGCGGCGGCGGAGGAGCAGCGCGAGGAGGAGGGAGGATGAATTCCGTGGATGGAGGAGGAGAAGCGGGCCAGGACGGCCTGGCTACGGCAGGTAGTGTGTGCGTGTGTGTGTGTGTGTGTGTGTGTGTGTGTGTGTGTGTGGTGTGTGTGTGTGTGTGTGTGTAGTGTGAGCTGCTGTCGCCATGATGCCTCCACATCCGCCCATTGACTCAGAGAATATGTGTGTGTGTGTGTGTGTGTGTGTGTGTGTGTGTGTGTGTGTGTGTGTGTGTGTGTGTGTGTGTGTGTGTGTGTGTGTGTGTGTGTGTGTGTGTGCGCGTGTGTGTGTGTGTTTGTATGTAATGCTGTTGCTTAAATCGTGGAATTTTTCAATGGAGTCTGGTGTGAGAGATGGAAGGAATTAGTTTGTCTCTGTACATTAAGGTGTGTGTGTGTGTGTGTGTGTGTGTGTGTGTGTGTGTGTGTGTGTGTGTGTGTGTGTGTGTGTGTGTGTGTGTGTGTGTGTGTGTATTGGAGGGTCCTACCAAGGAGGATTGTGGGTAGGCCTGCTTCTCCATTCACTCCAATAGAAGTAGATGTTATTAGTAGTATTATCACACCGTGATCATATCATGTCATATGTGTGGAATACCTCTGCAGTTCAACCGCCGGCGTGATTAACCTGCAGGTAACCATAGCAACAGCACCGAAGCAAGGTTGAGGTGAAACTAACCGAGGACTAACCTCCTGGTTTTCATCATGGCGAGGCAAACAGCGGCACGTGGGCCAACGTGGGCCCTCCGGCGACAAACATTTGGCCCCCTGACAGAAGCTGAAGCGTTATGTTTTTGGTAGTTTGCATCAAAATTTAGCCGCTGACAGACTCAGATTATTATTCTACGTGTCTGACAACATTATGGGATGGATCCCTACAGAGATAGACCTTTTAGTTAAAGAGTAAGATCATTTTAGTTTAACATGAAACAGCCCCGAAATCACCATCACCAAACTACACCAGACTCCATGTAAATAATCACTACTTTTAGCGTGTATAGAGCCAGACTCCATGTAAATAATCAGGACTTTTATCATCGTAAAACACACTTCATTCAAAGTGGACAGAAACTTAATAAAACTACCAAAAGCCGTGTTGGTTCATCTTTCCACTGTTCCAACAATCACCACTCAGGTCTGGTTGGAATAAACTCTTAATTCACCCATTTACATGTGGAGATATGCTGGCTCTATACACGCTAAAAGTAGTGATTATTTACATGGAGTCTGGCTCTATACACGCTAAAAGTCCTGATTATTTACATGGAGTCTGGCTCTATACACGCTAAAAGTAGTGATTATTTACATGGAGTCTGGCTCTATACACGCTAAAAGTCCTGATTATTTACATGGAGTCTGGTTCTATACACGCTAAAAGTAGTGATTATTTACATGGAGTCTGGTTCTATACACGCTAAAAGTCCTGATTATTTACATGGAGTCTGGCTCTATACACGCTAAAAGTCCTGATTATTTACATGGAGTCTGGCTCTATACACGCTAAAAGTAGTGATTATTTACATGGAGTCTGGCTCTATACACACTAAAAGTAGTGATTATTTACATGGAGTCTGGCTCTATACACACTAAAAGTACTGATTATTTACATGGAGTCTGGCTCTATACACGCTAAAAGTAGTGATTATTTACATGGAGTCTGGCTCTATACACACTAAAAGTACTGATTATTTACATGGAGTCTGGCTCTATACACGCTAAAAGTAGTGATTATTTACATGGAGTCTGGTGTAGTTTGGTGATGGTGATTTCGGGGCTGTTTGATGTTAAACTAAAAGGATCTTACTCTTTAACTAAAAGGTCTATCTCTGTAGGGATCCATCCCATAATGTTGTCAGACACGTAGAATAATAATCTGAGACTGTCAGCAGCAACAACAGAACTTTTAGTGGACGCTGACTGACAGAAAGTTGTCTAATACTGGGCCGATGTCAAAGATTGTTGTTGCCATCTGTGGCTTGCTGTGTGGAGGTTTTAGGATCTTTTAAAGGAGTCTGAACGGTCCAATATGAGCGTGTTTTGAAGGTGGTTAAACTCATTTGTAGAGCGGTTCGTTAGGTTTAATTAAGCTCATTTTTGAGGCTTAAATCTGCTGTCAGGTCTCATCATGTAGCTCCATCGCTAACGTGGCTAAAAGCTAAATAACCGCCATGTTTCTGTCCTTTCCTTTTGATTCTTCCTTTACTTTTCTTGTTATTCCTCACTTCCCTGTTCTTTCTGTCCTTGCCTCCTTTTTTCATCCTAGTTTCCTTCCCTACCTTCTTCCTTATGTAATTCCTTCCCTACATACTTCCTTCCCTACGTACTTCCCTACGTACTTCCTTCTCTACGTACTTCCCTATGTACTTCCTTCCCTACGTACATCCTTCCCTACGTACTTCCTTCCCTACGTACATCCTTCCCTACGTACTTCCTTCCCTACGTACTTCCCTACGTACTTCCTTCCCTACGTACTTCCTTTCTGATGTACTTCCCTCCCTACGTACTTCCTTCCCTACGTACTTCCTTCCCTACCTTCCTTCCCTACGTACTTCCTTCCCTACGTCCTTCCCTACCTTCATCCCTACGTACTTCCTTCCCTACCTTCTTCCCTACGTACTTCCTTCCCTACGTACTTCCTTCCCTACCTCATTCCCTACGTACTTCCTTCCCTACCTCCTTCCCTACGTACTTCCTTCCCTACCTTATTCCCTACGTACTTCCTTCCCTACGTACTTCCTTCCCTACTCCTTCCCTACGTACTTCCTTCCCTACGTACTTCCTTTCAGACGTACTTCCTTTCAGACGTACTTCCTTCCCTACGTACTTCCTTTCAGACGTACTTCCTTCCCTACGTACTTCCTTTCAGACGTACTTCCTTCCCTACGTACTTCCTTTCAGACGTACTTCCTTTCAGACGTACTTCCTTCCCTACCTCCTTCCCTACGTACTTCCTTTCAGATGTACTTACTCAACTTACTGAGAAACGGTGACTCAGCACATTTCCTCAGGAGGGAAACAGATGTATATTTATATTTTTATGTATATTTGTATATTTATAATGTATTTATGTATATTTATACTTAATAACTGGACACGTAGCCTACGGCTGATTTACACCCCCCCCCCCCCCCCCCCCGATAACCAAAACGGGGCTTTTTTTTACGTTTTTGAGACAAATTTTCTAGAATTATTTTTTAAACGTTTTTTGGGAAAATGTCTTTGAAGTTTTGTCGCTTTTGTCGATCATTTTTAAAAGTTTTTTGTGGCCTTTTTAAATTTTTTCTTTTGGACAATTATTTGACTTTTTTGTCGCTTTCTCGTGTATTTCTTCTGAAGTTTTTGTCTTACTTCCCACTTTTCCCTTTTTAAAAGTAAATTTGAGAATATTTTCTAGACTTTTGGCGTTTTTTTCAAGTATTTTTTTTTGTCGCGTTTTCCGACATCTGTTGTCTTCTGACGTTTTGTTGCTTTTGTCGATAATTACTTTTTTGTCGCCTTTTTCAATTTTCTTTTGGACAATTTTTCAACGTTTTTGGCGTTTCTGTTGTGTCAGTTGAGTGTCAGTTGAGTGGCGTGAGCGTGGCGTGAGCGTGGCGTGAGCGTGGCGTGAGCGTGGCGTTTCTGTTGTGTCAGTTGAGTGTCAGTTGCGTGGCGTGAGCGTGGCGTGAGCGTGGCGTGAGCGTGGCGTGAGCGTGGCGTGAGCGTGGCGTGAGCGTGGCGTTTCTGTTGTGTCAGTTGTGTGTCAGTTGCGTGGCGTGAGCGTGGCGTGAGCGTGGCGTGAGCGTGGCGTGAGCGTGGCGTGAGCGTGGCGTGAGCGTGGCGTTTCTGTTGTGTCAGTTGTGTGTCAGTTGCGTGGCGTGAGCGTGGCGTGAGCGTGGCGTTTCTGTTGTGTCAGTTGTGTGTCAGTTGCGTGGCGTGAGCGTGGCGTGAGCGTGGCGTGAGCATGAGCGTGGCGTGAGCGTGGCGTGAGCGTGGCGTGGCGTAAGCGTGGCGTGAGCGTGGCGTGAGCGTGGCGTGAGCGTGGCGTTTCTGTTGTGTCAGTTGTGTGTCAGTTGCGTGGCGTGAGCGTGGCGTGAGCGTGGCGTGAGCGTGGCGTGAGCGTGGCGTTTCTGTTGTGTGTCAGTTGTGTGTCAGTTGCGTGGCGTGAGCGTGGCGTGAGCGTGGCGTGAGCGTGGCGTGAGCGTGGCGTGGCCAGGGTGCAGTTTTTGTCGCTTTTTTTTAATATGTTTTTTTGGGATAATTTCTTTGAAGTTTTGTTGCTTCTGACGATCATTTTTAAAAGTTTTTTGCGGCCTTTTTAAAAAACAAAATCTTTTGGACAATTATTTTTTATGTTTTTGACACTTTTTCGTGTATTTTTCCTGAAGTTTTTGTGTCTTTTCCCGACATCGACACGTTTTCTTGTGGCCTTTTTCCGACATGTTATTGTTTATTTTTCGACATTTTTGTCACTTTTTCAAGTTGTTATTCTACAATTTTGTCAACGTTTTTTTTTTAAAACATTTTTTGGGACAATTTTCTTTGACGTGTCCGTCGCTTTTCCGACAATTTTTTACACATTTTTGTCGACAAAAACATGGAAAAAATAAACAAAAACATGTCGGAGAAAGTGACAAAAACAGTTAAAAAAAAAACCTTTTGGTTGCTCTCCATGTTACAGATGCTTGTTACCAGCGAGTAACCCGTCCAGTGAACCCCCCCCCCCCCCCCCCCCCCCCCTCCCCCCGTCCCCCCCTTGGCCCCCCCCACTCTGACTCAGATGTTGAGGAGACTCGGAGGAAACGCCTTCAGTAGTTGTTGCGTAACGTTGTGATGCGTCCTGACAGACTGACGGACAGTTTTCTCCCGAAGCTTTTCATCTGCTGCTATTCTAGACTCACACTGACTCACACTGGGGTGTGTGTGTGTGTGTGTGTGTGTGTGTGTTGGATTAGCATTAGAAATACTCAGATTACTGCTACTCTCTGGTTTGGGCTCGGAAACGCCAGAGCAGGGGGGATGAGAGGGGGGAACACACACACACACACACACACACACACACACACACACACACACACACACACACACACACACACACACACGCACGCACACACACAGACACACACACACACACACGCACACACACACGCACAATTATTATTATCATTAACCCAAATCTAGTGTTTAATTGAGTC
>CM042448.1:24171834-24174334 GCA_023631565.1 Gymnocephalus cernua | reverse complement strand
TACGGGCTGTGGTAGTAGCCGTATATGTTGTGGGGTGCTGCCGCGGTGGTCAAATGACCCAGCTGCTGTTTTAATCACTGCAGGAATTGACGTGACATTAGCTGACGCGTTGTAGTGAGCTAGCGGCTATCGGCTGCTCGTATTCACATTAAACTGAACATTTCTGTTGACGGTGAAGTGAGACGAGGTAAATGGCTAATCGATTAGTTGATGTAATCGACAGAGCTGTGCTCTTTGAGAGCTGGTTAAGACTATAAAAGATCAATATAAATGTCAGTCCCTCCAGAAAAACGCGATTATGCGATCGCAGAATCCAATGCATAATCAGCCAAAGTCCGCATATTTATGCGGGGGCCGCATTTTTTCAAATACGCCGCACTTTCGCCGCATAAATTGCCGATTTCCGCGCAAAATATGCGGGGCTTGCATGATGTCATAATCCCCGCATTTTTGTTGCAAAAAAGTCACATATATCTCAGCAGAAAGTTGAAAAATGTTGCGTTTACTTCACACAAGAGCAGCCATTTTCCCCTGTTGCCATGGGAACGTTATGAAGTGACGTAATTTCACCTACTGAAAACACGGTGTTGGGGGGGAATCACTTTTTTTTCTCTTTTTCATCAAACCGCAGTTTTTCCAAGTTCCCGCAAGTTCCCGCATTTTCATCGCATAAATTTGCATAAATATCCCGCATATTCCATCGCATTTTTTAAAAAAACGTGCCGCATAATCAACGATTTTTGCCCTCAACAATCACAAAAAAACTCCGCGTTTTTCTGGAGGGACTGAAATGTAGTTAATTAACCATCTGTAAAACTGAGTTTCTCTGAAATTAATCCTGCAAAAGCACCACTTTAAATCTCGTGTTCACCAGAAATGTTCTCATAAGTTGCTTGGAAATGAGTAATTAAGCATGAATAAGTATAAAAAATGACTTATCGACTAAAGAAATCTTAGTCGACTACGACCAAAACGACCGATTAGTCGACTAATCGACTAAGAGGGGGGGCGGCACTAATTAAAAGTATTTGTACTTTATTCACTTTTTTAAAAAGCACTGCTATTTATTTGAACTATATGCTGTTAATAATTATGTTGTCTTGTTGTGATAAGTTTTGTTTACTCAAGTGAAAATAATGTCAAATCAAAATAAGATTTTGTTTTATGTTTGCAGGAGTACTTTCAACTTTTCAGGGATTTGTGAAAAAAATGCAACATGAAAAACCACTTGCTGCACGTGGAGATGGTCGCCCTAGTTAGAGAGGTCCTCAGCTAATTTATGAAGCCGGAGGCCATCCCACTGAGTGCAAAGGATATCATCAAGGTTGATGTCCGGAGTAGAGATTTGCAACTATCAGACAAAAGGTTGTGCGTTGGAAGATACTGCTACTCTGCACTGAACTAGAAACATTTACAACTCTCTCAGAGAAGGATACATGAAGTCATCAGAGTTCCTTCTGAAAAACCTTCCTCTGGACAACAAGATAATCACCTCACTTTCTGCACTCACTCCTTCTCTGATTCAAGATGACTCCATCTGTGGGGCTTTTATGCCATTAGGAGAAGCAGAAGAGATTGGTCAACTAGAGGAAGAGATACGGGCGTACCAAATAGAGGTGGACCTGGTAACTTGTGCCCAGAACTACCTTGAAGAGGAAGGCCGAGTGGATGTAGACTGGTGGAGCAGAGTTGTATCCATGAAAAATCCATCAGAGAGCGGTGTCAGATTTCCCATTCTGGGTCAGCTGGTCAAAGCACTACTTAGCATTTTCACAGGCCCCCTGATCGAGGGATCATTTAATCTCATGGATGATATTCTTGAAGCAGACAGATGCTCCATGAATGTGGAAACTTATGAGAGCCTTGCAATTGTAAAATCCACGATTAAAGCAAGGGAGTGGACAGCATCGACAATGACCATAGACCAGCCATTGAGGTGGTCTTGCCTGTCATCGTATATAAAACATATCAAAAACATCTGCAGAAGAAGAAGGAGACTGAACAGGCACAAAAGAAGAAAAGGCTGAGTGAAGCAACAAGGATTCGGTCATCAGAGATGGCAAACAAACTCTTACAGCAGGCCAGGAATACCACTGGATCAGCCAAAGCCTCTTCTGGACCAGCCAGAGCCTCAACCTCCTCCTCTGGACCAGCCAGACCCTCAACCTCCTCCTCTGGACCAGCCAGACCCTCAACCTCCTCCTCTGGACCAGCCAGACCCTCAGCCTCCTCCTCTGGACCAACCAGACCCTCAACCTCCTCCTCTGGACCAGCCAGACCCTCAACCTCCTCCTCTGGACCAGCCAGAGCCTCAACCTCCTCCTCTGGACCAGCCAGACCCTCAACCTCCTCCTCTGGACCAGCCAGACCCTCAACCTCCTCCTCTGGACCAGCCAGACCCTCAGCCTCCTCCTCTGGACCAACCAGACCCTCAACCTCCTCCTCTGGACCAGCCAGACCCTCAACCTCCTCCTCTGGACCAGCCAGACCCTCAACCTCC
>CM042448.1:24166834-24169334 GCA_023631565.1 Gymnocephalus cernua | reverse complement strand
TCACCAAACTACACCAGACTCCATGTAAATAATCACTGTTTTTATCATCGTAAGACACACTTCATTCAAAGTGGACAGAAACTAAATAAAACTACCAAAAGCCGTCTTGGTTCATCTTTCCACTGTTCCAACAATCACCACTCTGGTCTGGTTGGAATAAACCCTTAATTCACCCATTTACATGTGGAGATATGCTGGCTCTATACACGCTAAAAGTAGTGATTATTTACATGGAGTCTGGCTCTATACACGCTAAAAGTAGTGATTATTTACATGGAGTCTGGCTCTATACACGCTAAAAGTCCTGATTATTTACATGGAGTCTGGTGTAGAGTACTAAAAGTACTGATTATTTACATGGAGTCTGGTGTAGAGTACTAAAAGTACTGATTATTTACATGGAGTCTGGTGTAGGGGACTAAAAGTAGTGATTATCTACATGGAGTCTGGTGTAGAGTACTAAAAGTAGTGATTATTTACATGGAGTCTGGTGTAGAGTACTAAAAGTACTGATTATTTACATGGAGTTTGGTGTAGAGGACTAAAAGTACTGATTATTTACATGGAGTCTGGTGTAGAGGACTAAAAGTAGTGATTATTTACATGGAGTCTGGTGTAGAGTACTAAAAGTAGTGATTATTTACATAGAGTTTGGTGTAGAGTACTAAAAGTACTGATTATTTACATGGAGTCTGGTGTAGAGTACTAAAAGTACACACAGGTGTTTACCGAAGGCGTCTCTGTGCAGAACGGCAGCGTGAACGTGGACAGCGTGGTCACGGTGGCGGTGCGGCTGGCGGAGGCCGGCCACTACGGTGCCGAGCGGATCGCCAAGGTGTCGTCGCGGTTACAGGAAGACTGGAAGTCCTTGACGACGGCGCTGGAGGAGCGCAGCAACACGCTCGCCATGGCAACCGGCTTCCACCAGGGGGCGGAGCAGGTGCGTTATCACGTCCGGCTGTCTCTCTCTACCAATCTACCTGTCTCGCCACCCATCTGTGACTACGTGTGCTACACCTGTCTGTCTCTCTACCTGTCTGTGTGTGTGTGTGTGTGTGTGTGTGTGTGTGTGTGTGTGTGTGTGTGTGTGTCCAGTTCCTACTCAGAGTGGAGGGTTGGGTGCAGGCGTGCTCTGAAGGCTCTCTGCCGACGGCAACAGCCGAACTGGAAGCTGCGACCAAGAAGCACCAGGAACTCAACGAGGAAATCTCAGCCAACTACACACAGGTACCTGTCTGTCTACCTGTCTGTCTACCTGTCTGCCCACATACCTGTCTGCCTGCCTGCCTGTCTGTCCACATACCTGTCTTTGTCCATTTCTTCTTAGTTTAGTTTGTCTGTTATACTTGATGGTTTAAGTTGTTATATAGTGAGTTAATAACGTGTGTGTGTGTGTGTGTGTGTGTGTGTGTGTGTGTGTGTGTGTGTGTGTGTGTGTGTGTGTGTGTGTGTGTGTGTGTGTGTGTGTAGGTGAGCGAGAGCGGGAAAGCCTTACTGGACGTTCTCCAGCGATGTCCGGCGGCCGACTCCGACGCCAAACCAGACTTCACTGCTGCCACGCACGGCATCATGGGAACTCTGCACCAGGTCATGCAGGTACGGCGCCCGTTAACCTGTCTCACATCTGGCGTATCAACAGGCCTATTAAACTCAAACTGGGTTCCACGAGTTACCACGAGTTTACAGCCACGTCTCTGCTGATTGGCCAATCAGAGACATGAGGAAACAGCGTTGAGAGGAAACCATAGCAACCCGGTGACAGCGTGTAGAGACCGAACGTGTCCCTGACCTCTTGTGTTTGTCTGCAGGGTCATCACGAGGTGGAGGGGGCGTGGCAGCACCGTAAGCTCCGCCTCCACCAGCGCCTGCAGCTCTGCGTGTTTCAGCAAGACGTCAGACAGGTACGACTCAGCACATTCACACAGGTACGACTCAGCACATTCAGACATGACGTCAGACAGGTACGACTCAGCACATTCACACAGGTACGACTCGGCACATTCACACGACGTCAGACAGGTACGACTCAACACATTCACACAGGTACGACTCAGCACATTCAGACATGACGTCAGACTGGTACGACTCAGCACATTCACACAGCTACGACTCAGCACATTCAGACATGACGTCAGACTGGTACGACTCAGCACATTCACACAGCTACGACTCAGCACATTCACACATGACGTCAGACAGGTACGACTCAGCACATTCACACATGACGTCAGACAGGTACGACTCAGCACATTCACACATGACGTCAGACAGGTACGACTCAGCACATTCACACATGACGTCAGACAGGTACGACTCAGCAAATTCACACATGACGTCAGACAGGTACGACTCAGCACATTCAGACGGGTACGACTCAGCACATTCACACATGATGTCAGACAGGTATGACTCAGCACATTCACACATGACGTCAGACAGGCACGACTCAGCACATTCACACGGGTACGACTCAGCACATTCACACATGACGTCAGACAGG
>CM042448.1:24149334-24151834 GCA_023631565.1 Gymnocephalus cernua | reverse complement strand
GGGCTTTTACTTTGTAGCAGCTGTGCTGTAGGGCTTTTACTTTGTAGCAGCTGTAGTGCTTTTACTTTGAAGGAGTTGCAGGGCTTTTACTTTGAAGCAGAGTATATGAAGATATTTGTTAACGTACCGACGCTGGAGACGTGGCGGTAACCGTGCTGTGGCGGTAACCGTGCTGTGGCGGTAACCGTGATGTGGCGGTAACCGTGCTGTGGCGGTAACCGTGCTGTGGCGGTAACCGTGATGTGGCGTGCGTCCCTTGTCCCTTCAGGTCTGGAGGAGGGTCTGGAGGTGCAGGGCGAGCTCCTCCTGCAGGACTCCTTCCTGGTTTGGGAGCCCAAGTCTCTGATCAGGAAGGGGCGGGACCGACACCTCTTCCTGTTCGAGCTGTCACTCATCTTCAGCAAAGAGATCAAAGACTCGTCAGGACGAACCAAATATCTGTACAAGAGCAGACTGAGGGTAAGATACACACACACACACACACACACACACACACAGGTTGCTAGGTTACCATAGCAAATAGGCCCAGAAATTCTATATTATTTGTTAGTAGCCTGATGGTAAATGCTGCAGGTGTAGAAATCTACATAGAACAGATATTTACTTTGAGCGAGTTGACTGTATTGTTATTTCATTGTTGGCACTTATACACATTAGAGCCCTCTAACCTGCCGTAGAGCCCTCTGACCTGCCGTAGAGCCCTCTGACCTGCCGTAGAGCCCCCTAACCTGCCGTAGAGCCCCCTGACCTGCCGTAGAGCCCTCTGACCTGCCGTAGAGCCCTCTGACCTGCCGTAGAGCCCCCTGACCTGCCGTAGAGCCCCCTAACCTGCCGTAGAGCCCTCTAACCTGCCGTAGAGCCCCCTAACCTGCCGTAGAGCCCTCTGACCTGCCGTAGAACCCCCTAACCTGCCGTAGAGCCCTCTGACCTGCCGTAGAGCCCCCTAACCTGCCGTAGAGCCCCCTGACCTGCCGTAGAGCCCTCTGACCTGCCGTAGAGCCCCCTAACCTGCCGTAGAGCCCCCTGACCTGCCGTAGAGCCCCCTTACCTGCCGTAGAGCCCCCTAACCTGCCGTAGAGCCCCCTAACCTGCCGTAGAGCCCTCTAACCTGCCGTAGAGCCCTCTAACCTGCCGTAGAGCCCTCTGACCTACCGTAGAGCCCTCTGACCTGCCGTAGAGCCCTCTGACCTGCCGTAGAGCCCTCTAACCTGCCGTAGAGCCCCCTAACCTGCCGTAGAGCCCTCTAACCTGCCGTAGAGCCCTCTGACCTGCCGTAGAGCCCTCTGACCTGCCGTAGAGACCTCTAACCTGCCGTAGAGCCCCCTGACCTGCCGTAGAGCCCTCTGACCTGCCGTAGAGCCCTCTAACCTGCCGTAGAGCCCTCTAACCTGCCGTAGAGCCCCCTAACCTGCCGTAGAGCCCTCTGACCTGCCGTAGAGCCCTCTGACCTGCCGTAGAGCCCTCTAACCTGCCGTAGAGCCCTCTAACCTGCCGTAGAGCCCCCTAACCTGCCGTAGAGCCCTCTGACCTGCCGTAGAGCCCTCTAACCTGCCGTAGAGCCCTCTGACCTGCCGTAGAGCCCTCTGACCTGCCGTAGAGCCCCCTGACCTGCCGTAGAGCCCTCTGACCTGCCGTAGAGCCCCCTGACCTGCCGTAGAGCCCCCTAACCTGCCGTAGAGCCCCCTAACCTGCCGTAGAGCCCCCTAACCTGCCGTAGAGCCCTCTGACCTGCCGTAGAGCCCTCTAACCTGCCGTAGAGCCCTCTGACCTGCCGTAGAGCCCCCTGACCTGCCGTAGAGCCCTCTGACCTGCCGTAGAGCCCCCTGACCTGCCGTAGAGCCCCCTAACCTGCCGTAGAGCCCCCTAACCTGCCGTAGAGCCCTCTGACCTGCCGTAGAGCCCTCTAACCTGCCGTAGAGCCCTCTGACCTACCGTAGAGCCCTCTGACCTGCCGTAGAGCCCTCTGACCTGCCGTAGAGCCCTCTAACCTGCCGTAGAGCCCCCTAACCTGCCGTAGAGCCCTCTAACCTGCCGTAGAGCCCTCTGACCTGCCGTAGAGCCCTCTGACCTGCCGTAGAGCCCTCTGACCTGCCGTAGAGACCTCTAACCTGCCGTAGAGCCCCCTGACCTGCCGTAGAGCCCTCTGACCTGCCGTAGAGCCCTCTGACCTGCCGTAGAGCCCTCTAACCTGCCGTAGAGCCCTCTAACCTGCCGTAGAGCCCCCTAACCTGCCGTAGAGCCCTCTGACCTGCCGTAGAGCCCTCTAACCTGCCGTAGAGCCCTCTGACCTGCCGTAGAGCCCCCTGACCTGCCGTAGAGCCCTCTGACCTGCCGTAGAGCCCTCTGACCTGCTGTAGAGCCCCCTAACCTGCCGTAGAGCCCCCTAACCTGCCGTAGAGCCCTCTGACCTGCCGTAGAGCCCTCTAACCTGCCGTAGAGCCCTCTGACCTACCGTAGAGCCCTCTGACCTGCCGTAGAGCCCTCTGACCTGCCGTAGAGC
>CM042448.1:24134334-24136834 GCA_023631565.1 Gymnocephalus cernua | reverse complement strand
TAAATAATCAGGACTTTTAGCGTGTATAGAGCCAGACTCCATCTAAATAATCACTACTTTTAGCGTGTATAGAGCCAGACTCCATGTAAATAATCATTACTTTTAGTGTGTATAGAGCCAGACTCCATGTAAATAATCAGGACTTTTAGCGTGTATAGAGCCAGACTCCATGTAAATAATCACTACTTTTAGTGTGTATAGAGCCAGACTCCATAAAAACCTGTTGATAGAAATGTATTATATATATCCTTCTGAATCCAGATTTAAATTAACTTTTTTTAAATGTGTGTGTGTGCGTGTGTGTGCGCGCGTGTGTGTGTGTGTGTGTGTGTGTGTGTGTGTGTGTGTGTGTGTGTGTGTGTGTGTGTGTGTGTGTGTGTGTGTGTCTCAGACTCGACTCTGTTTGGTTCTGAAGGTCCGGGGCTGCAGACCGCCGGCCAAGGTGGGACAATAACTAAAATCATAATTGAATGTACTCACGGCGCCGATGTCTCAGCGTCATCACCATGTCGTTTGTCCGTCCTCTCTCTCAGGCGCCACCACCCCCATGGGGTGCGGAGTGGGCGGGGCTCTGGGGGGCGCCGCCGGCTCCCCGGGACCCAAACGCAGCGGATCTGGAACCGGAAACACCCTGAAGGTAAAGAGCTCGCCGTCCTCGCAGCGCCGCCGTCCACAGAGACACTGCTAGAAGTTACCACACAGTTAGTCAGTTACACACACTAGTTAGTGTGTGTGTGTGTGTGTGTGTGTGTGTGTGTGTGTGTGTGTGTGTGTGTGTGTGTGTTTATCAATCAGATATTTCATGTTATTTGATCATAAACATTATGCAATAGCAGCAATCGGCACACTGCCTATTATTGTCATACTTCTTTCTTATTCTCCATCTTCCGCCATATTTTTGTCCCGCTACTAGTCACGGAGCGTTGCCAACACGTGCACACAAAATACATCAAAACGTGTGTAATGATCGGGAGTGGTGTGGTATGACTTTTCTAAGAGATTTGCCGCACGGTTTTCACGAAATCGGCAAAAATCGGCGCGAAATTTCCCCATAGACTTTAATGGGAAATCTTCAGGAAATCGCTTAACATCGCTCAAAACAACCCGTCTTTGGGGCCGTGCTGTATCGCCATACTTTAATGTAGAAACATGGTTAAAAGCTTAAACTGAAGACAAGACTTTGGCGTTTATTGGGCTGAATGGGCATTCTGATATCAAGCACGGTTTCTACCAAATCACAGTTTACGTATCGTCATGTTTTCAGACCGTTTCAGATTTTCCAATGTGTGTGTATGGGGCCGAATCTTCATAGTTAGAGTGGGGAGCTGTGGTACGATTCTCTGAAGTTTCTCCAAACTAATGTCTCTCTCCGCTACAGTTTTCACTCTTCATACATCATGGTTGGTCAAAATGTAGAAAATCTTGTGCCGGTCGCAGACATGTAACTATGGAAACCACCGGACCTAAACTTTTGGCTCCCTACGTACCAACTGCTGATAGAAACAATGAAAATAAATATCTGTTAGTCAAAATTTCTTCTGGAATTTTCTATGTTTACTTAGTTTTTCTTAATTTTTCATGTGTTTTCTTAATTTCTATCCTATTTTTTTTTACATATTTGTATTATTTTTCTACTTTGGTTCTTTGTCTTGTTTTTTATTAATTTTATTCTATTTTATTTCAGTCACTTTTTTACCTCATTTCATTTTATTTAATTTTTTTTGTTTTTTAGACTTATTTTTATTTCCTGCCTATTTTCCCGAGGCTCCTGGGTATTGTAGTTTTTAGAGCCGTCTGCCAAACGGACACGGAAACCACTCGTTGTCAAAGGCGCTCACTTCAACCTGAAGTCTGTTTCTGTGTGGCAGTAAGTAGTCAGATTACTCTGATCCCGTCCTGAGTATCAGCTGTTGGCGGCGTGTTGTTGCAGCGCTGGTTGACCAGTCCCGTGCGGAGGCTGAGCCAAGGGAAGGCTGACGGACAGAAGAAACCTCCAATCAGAACCAGGAGGCGGGACAACAGGCCGGAGCAGACCACGCCCCTCAACGCCAACGCACAAACGGTGAATAAACACACACACAGACAGACAGGCAGACAGACAGACAGAGAGACAGAGAGAGAGAGAGAGAGAGACAAAAAGAGAGACAGACAGGCAGAGAGAGAGAGAGAGAGAGACAAAAAGAGAGACAGACAGGCAGAGAGAGAGAGAGACAGACAGAGAGAGAGACAGACAGACAGACAGACAGACAGACAGAGAGACAGACAGACAGACAGACAGACAGACAGACAGACAGACAGAGAGACAGACAGGCAGAGAGAGAGACAGACAGGCAGACAGACAGACAGACAGACAGAGAGACAGAGAGAGAGAGAGAGAGAGACAAAAAGAGAGACAGACAGGCAGAGAGAGAGAGAGAGAGAGACAAAAAGAGAGACAGACAGGCAGAGAGAGAGAGAGACAGACAGAGAGAGAGACAGACAGACAGACAGACAGACAGAC
>CM042448.1:24129334-24131834 GCA_023631565.1 Gymnocephalus cernua | reverse complement strand
ACCACGACCTGCTCGCCGACCTCTTCATCAGACACGTGAGTACAGCTGAGAAACGCTGAAAAACATTGTAATAAAAACATTGAAAAAAAATCAGAAAAAAACATCGAAATAAAAACATTGAAAAAAAACATTAGAAAAAAAACATTGAAAAAAAATCGGAAAAAAATAGAAAAAAAAACATCGGAAATATGACACAGACGGATACAAATACAATAATAATCACTTCCTCTCAGAGTATAACAGTCACATTTTCCATTTTTTTTTAATGTTGTGTAGATTTATTTGGACTCATTTCTGTCTTCGTGCAGCAGCTGCATTCTAATCTTATCTTGAACACGTTGATAAGATAAGAGACGGAGAAACAGACCAACCTCACAGACCAGCTGGTCACGTAATATTACATTATATAACTAACTCTGTGTGTGTGTGTGTGTGTGTTTATGTGTGTATTTGCGTGTAGGAACGGCGTCTCCACATGTACGTGGTTTACTGTCAGAACAAGCCGAGGTCAGAGTTCATCGTCATCGAGTACGAGAACTTCTTTGAGGTAACGCATCACTTCCTGTTCAATTAATTGAATACTTTACTTACAAAATATGTACAAAGTAGTAAAATATGACCTCTCCTGCCTGTCTGTCTCTCTTTCTGTCTGTCTGCCTGTCTGTCTGTCTCTCTCTCTCTGTCTGCCTGTCTCTCTAACCTGTCTGTCTGCAGGAGATCCAGCATGAGATCAGCTGCAGGATGTCCATCAGTGATTATCTGATTAAACCGATCCAGAGAATCACTAAGTACCAGCTGCTGTTAAAGGTCTGAGACCATCAACGCACTTATACTACATTTACACAATATCTTAAACACTTTAATGACCTAATGTCTGCCTGTCTGTCTGCCTGTCTTCCTGCCTGCCTGTCTCTCTGTCTGTCTGTCTGTCTCTCAGGACTTTCTCAAGTATACGTCCAAAGCGGGACTCGACTGTGAAGAGATCGAGGTGAGTCCTGCATTCTGATTGTACTCCTGTACTGTACGGTAATTCCTCTACTATGAGACAGTAAGTCTCGTGGTTATGACCCAACCGTTAGCCTATTTTTATAAAAACGTCTGCTACGGAGCCATAACGTGAGGTACAAGGTAACGGAGCCTTTTATACATTGTCGTGTTTCTTTAGAAATAAACAACGGACAAATCAAGTCTTTAAACGCTTCAGATGTAAAGTTATTGGCTGACAAAGTGACGCCAAAATGAATGGCAGTCAATGGGATGCTAACGGGGGGTGATGGCTTGTTAGCATCAAAATGGCGCCATGGCGGCTTCGCTCTGTGGAGGCGGGCTAACCCGCTTGGTCACAAGTAGCAAATATTGCCGAAAACCCCCCAAAATTACTTCAAGGAGACACTCAATGACTACAAGGAGACACTTAATGACTACAAGGAGACACTCAATGACTACAAGGAGACACTCAATGACTACAAGGAGACACTCAATGACTACAAGGAGACACATAATGACTACATGAGACACTCAATGACTACAAGGAGACACTCAATGACTACAAGGAGACACTCAATGACTACAAGGAGACACTCAATGACTACAAGGAGACACTTAATGACTACAAGGAGACACTCAATGACTACAAGGAGACACTCAATGACTACAAGGAGACACTCAATGACTACAAGGAGACACTCAATGACTACAAGGAGACACTCAATGACTACAAGGAGACACTTAATGACTACAAGGAGACACTTAATGACTACAAGGAGACAGCATGTTTTAGCCTGAATGATGGCGTTAAACGTTTTTGTGTGTTTACAGAAAGCCGTGGAGCTGATGTCACTGGTGCCGAAGCGCTGCAACGACATGATGAACCTGGGACGCCTGCAGGGATACGAGGTACATCTGTCTGTCTACCTGTCTGTCTCTCTGTCTGTCTGTCTCTCTGTCTGTCTGTCTGTCTGCCTGTCTCTCTGTCTGTCTGTCTGTCTGTCTCTCTGTCTGTCTGTCTGTCTGTCTCTCTGTCTGTCTGTCTCTCTGTCTGTCTGTCTGTCTGTCTGCCTGTCTCTCTGTCTGTCCGGAGATTAAAGCAGCTTTAAACAAACAGAAAACATAGAGGACCGAGAATAGCACCCTGTGGAACCCCACGAGTAACGCAGACCTGTTTTCCTTTCGTTTGTCTGTCTGCCTGTCTGTCTGTCTGCCTGTCTGTCTGTCCAGGGGAAGCTGACGTCTCAGGGGAAGCTGCTGCAGCAGGAGACCTTCTGTGTTTGGGAGCAGGACGGAGGAGTTTTATCTCGTAGTAAAGAGCGCCGAGTCTTCCTCTTCGAGCAGATCGTCATTTTCAGCGAACTGCTGCGCAAAGGCTCCAACAACCCGGGATACCAGTTCAAAAACAGCATCAAGGTTAGATACCAGTTCAAAAACAGCATCAAGGTTAGATACCAGTTCAAGAACAGCATCAAGGTTAGATACCAACTGCTGTATGCTCGACATATAGACT
>CM042448.1:24111834-24124334 GCA_023631565.1 Gymnocephalus cernua | reverse complement strand
GGGACATACACGGCGTTTATCAGATAAAGGACACTTAAAAAAAATGGATTTAACCTTTGTTCCTTTTTTCAGGAATGTCGATGTTGTGATCGGGAATGCAAAAAAAAAAAAAAATGTAAGAATCATTCATGGGGTCCAATATCTTTAACTTGCGAACTCGGAGTGCACCAGAAGGATTTAAGGTGGTTTTCAGAGAACTACAAAGGGGTCTCCATCTTTGTAGTTCTCTAAAATTCCCTATGAAAGGTGTAAAAGAAGGAAAAGAGTGCATAATGAAGAGTTAAAGGTGTAACAAAGTGTACAGTATTTCACCCTGGACCCTGTGTTTCCATGTGTTTGTGTATCGGTAACCACGGAAACAAATCTGTTGTTGCTGCTGACAGACTCAGATTATTATTCTACGTGTCTGACAACATTATGGGATGGATCCCTACAGAGATAGACCTTTTAGTTAAAGAGTAAGATCCTTTTAGTTTAACATGAAACAGCCCTGAAATCACCATCACCAAACTACACCAGACTCCATGTAAATAATCACTACTTTTAGCACAGATTCCATGTATGTATTTACATGGAGTCTGGCTCTATACACGCTAAAAGTAGTGATTATTTACATGGAGTCTGGCTCTATACACGCTAAAAGTCCTGATTATTTACATGGAGTCTGGCTCTATACACGCTAAAAGTCCTGATTATTTACATGGAGTCTGGCTCTATACACGCTAAAAGTCCTGATTATTTACATGGAGTCTGGCTCTATACACGCTAAAAGTAGTGATTATTTACATGGAGTCTGGCTCTATACACGCTAAAAGTCCTGATTATTTACATGGAGTCTGGCTCTATACACACTAAAAGTCCTGATTATTTACATGGAGTCTGGCTCTATACACGCTAAAAGTCCTGATTATTTACATGGAGTCTGGCTCTATACACGCTAAAAGTCCTGATTATTTACATGGAGTCTGGTGGGTTTTTAGTGGGTGACTGAGACACAGAAACATGGGAAAACAGGGTCCAGGTTGGAAAAATCGACATGATATCCTTTAAGTACACTATGAAGGGTACTGTGGCGGGTTTAGGGTGTGAAAATAGTGCACTACGGAGGGACGTAGGGTGCTGTTTGAGACCCAGCCTTGTTGCCGATCGGCAAACTCAACTAACCAATCAAACAGTGTTATTTGTACAGAACTAACAGCTGCTAACTGACTGCTAACAGATCTCTGTCGTTGTTTGTAATAAAGTTCATTTTTCATCCAAAACTATCCGTACGCTGGCTTTGATTCATTCATAAATCTAGACTACAGAGACACACACACAAAGAAACACACACACAGACACACACACAGAGACACACACACACACACACAAAGAAACACACACACAGACACACACAGAGACACACACACAAAGAGACACAGACACACACATATTATTTTATGAAATAATGAAAATTAGTGTTTTTATTTCCAGTGATGTGTAATCGTGACCTGCTAACCTGTAATCTGTACATTGACGTGTGTGTGTGTGTGTGTGTGTGTGTGTGTGTGTGTGTGTGTGTGTGTGTGTCCTATTAACTAACCTGATAATAGCTGTAAAGCCATAAACTCATTTAACCAATTATGCAGCCGGAGATAAAGGTGACAGGTGTGAAGTTCAGACGTTATCTGGCATGGAGTGAAGTCCACGCAGCGTCACATTATCCCCACGCTGAGCGTCACGTACACGGAGACGGAGGCTCCTGTGCGTCTGGCGTGGAGTGAAGTCCTCGCCAGACACACACGATCCCCACGCTGAGCGTGACACCTGAGCATCACGGAGACGGAGGCTCAGGTGAGTCTTAACATACGTAGTCATCAACATATCAACTCCATTATCATCAACTATTATACAGCCCTTGGCTGGTGGTGGGTGTGTGTGTGTGTGTGTGTGTGTGTGTGAGTGTGTGTGTGTGTGTGTACACAGACAGAGTAAAGTCCACAGCATAATCGTTATATAATCCCCAAACTGTAGACGGAGGCTTCATAAGATCAGCTGCTCAGTTGTCAGTGTGTGTCCAGTCACCGGGGGAACTACAGGAGGAGCAGTGCACTCTGGGTAAAAGATACGACAGGCGTCCAGGTGGAGAAACATGCAGTCGATATTCACAAAAAATGGATCGGAAACTCCCGAACCGGTGACCGCTCGGGTTACAGGTGAGTTAGACAGAGTTACAGGTGAGTTAGACAGAGTTACAGGTGAGTTAGACAGAGTTACAGGTGAGTTAGACAGTTACAGGTGAGTTAGACAGAGTTACAGGTGAGTTAGACAGAGTTACAGGTGAGTTAGACAGAGTTACAGGTGATTTAGACAGAGTTACAGGTGAGTTAGACAGAGTTACAGGTGAGTTAGACAGAGTTACAGGTGATTTAGACAGAGTTACAGGTGATTTAGAGTTACAGGTGATTTAGAGTTACAGGTGAGTTAGACAGAGTTACAGGTGATTTAGAGTTACAGGTGAGTTAGACAGAGTTACAGGTGATTTAGAGTTACAGGTGAGTAGGCCAGCGACAGACTGGGAGCGTGGCGTTTTCTATGTCTGTGTGTGTGTGTGTGTGTGTGTGTGTGTGTACTAACCTGTGTGTCCTGCAGGTAACATCCCGTCCTGGCTGAAGGGAACTCTGTTGAGGAACGGACCGGGTCTGTTCTCTGTAGGAGACTCAGAGTACAACCACTGGTTTGATGGCATGTCACTGCTGCACAGCTTCACCTTCACTAACGGTGAGACACACACACAGACACACACACACACAGACACACAGACAGACACACAGACACACACAACAGACACACACACACACACACACACACACACACACAGACACACACACACACACACACACACACACACACACAGACAGACACACAGACACACACAACAGACACACACAGACACACACACACACAGACACACAAACACACACACAGACACACACACACACACACGGACACACACACACAGACACACACACACATTGTTGTCATGTTGTTGTCATGTTGTTGTCATGTTGATGTTGTCATGTTGTTGTCATGTTGTTGTCATGTTGATGTTGTCATGTTGTCATGTTGTTGTCATGTTGATGTTGTCATGTTGTCATGTTGTCATGTTGATGTTGTCATGTTGTTGTCATGTTGATGTTGTCATGTTGTTGTCATGTTGTTGTCATGTTGATGTTGTCATGTTGTCATGTTGTCATGTTGTTGTTTCAGGCGAGGTGACGTACAGGAGTAAGTTTCTGAAGAGTGAAACATACAAGAGAAACATGAAGGCCGACAGGATCGTAGTCACCGAGTTTGGAACCCTGGTTTACCCCGATCCCTGCAAGAACATCTTCTCCAGGTACGGTGACACGCGGTGACACGCGGTGACATGCGGTGACACATGGTGACACACGGTGACACATGGTGACACATGGTGACACGGTGACACATGGTGACACATGGTGACACAGTGACACATGGTGACACATGGTGACATACGGTGACACAGTGACACATGGTGACACATGGTGACATACGGTGACACAGTGACACATGGTGACACATGGTGACACATGGTGACACATGGTGACACGGTGACACATGGTGACACATGGTGACACAGTGACACATGGTGACACATGGTGACACACGGTGACACATGGTGACACATGGTGACACGGTGACACATGGTGACATACGGTGACACAGTGACACATGGTGACACATGGTGACATACGGTGACACAGTGACACATGGTGACACATGGTGACACGGTGACACATGGTGACACATGGTGACACAGTGACACATGGTGACACATGGTGACATACGGTGACACAGTGACACATGGTGACACATGGTGACATACGGTGACACAGTGACACATGGTGACACACTGTGACATACGGTGACACAGTGACACATGGTGACACATGGTGACACACTGTGACATACGGTGACACAGTGACACATGGTGACACATGGTGACACATGGTGACACATGGTGACACATGGTGACACATGGTGACACACTGTGACATACGGTGACACAGTGACACATGGTGACACATGGTGACACATGGTGACACGGTGACACATGGTGACACACTGTGACATACGGTGACACAGTGACACATGGTGACACATGGTGACACACTGTGACATACGGTGACACAGTGACACATGGTGACACATGGTGACACACGGTGACACGGTAGCACACGGGGACAAACGGTGACACACGGTGATACACGGTAGCACACGGGGACAAACGGTGACACACGGTGATACACGGTGACACGGTAGCACACGGTGACACACTGTGACACGGTAGCACACGGTGACACACTGTGACACGGTGACACACAGTGACACACTGTGACACGGTAGCACACGGTAGCACACGGTGACACACTGTGACACGCGGTGACACACTGTGACATACGGTGACACAGTGACACATGGTGACACACGGTGACAAATGGTGACACTGTGACACGGTAGCACACGGTGACACACTGTGACACACGGTGACACACTGTGATACACGGTGACACACTGTGACACGGTGACACATGGTGACACGCGGTAGCACACGGTGACACACGGTAGCACACGGTGACACACTGTGACACACGGTGACACACTGTGACACACGGTGACACATGGTGACACACGGTAGCACACGGTGACACACGGTAGCACACGGTGACACACTGTGACACACGGTGACACACTGTGACACGGTGTGACACACGGTGACACACTGTGACACTGTGACATACGGTGACACAGTGACACATGGTGACACACGGTGACACACGGTGACACACGGTGACACACGGTAGCACACGGTGACACTGTGACATGGTGACACGCGGTGACACACGGTGACACACGGTGACACGCGGTGACACACGGTGACACGCGGTGACACACGGTGACACACGGTGACACACGGTGACACACGGTGACACACTGTAGTCTTTTTTTTAAGATTATGTTTTGGGCATTTTTAAGCCTCAGACATGAAAGGAGAGCGAGAGAGGGGGATTACGTACAGCAAAGGGCCGCAGGTCGGAGTCAAACCTGCAGCCGCTGCGTCGAGGGGTAATCCTCTATATATGGGCGCGCCCTTCTACCTACTGAGCCGTAGGAACGTGTTTTGGTCCTTGCATTAAACGTAAACGGATTGTGTGTCACCAGGACACTCACACACCTGAGGAACATGGTCCCCGACTTCACCGACAACAACCTGGTGAACATCGTCCGCTACGGCCGCGACTACTACGCCTCCTCCGAGGTCAACTACATGAACCAGATCGACCCGGACACCCTGGAGACCGTCGGCAGGGTACGCTGGTCTGTGTGTGTGTGTGTGTGTGTGTGTGTGTGTGTGTGTGTGTGTGTGTGTGTGTGTGTGTGTGTGTGTGTGTGTGTGTAAACGTAGTCTTTCTGCCAAACTTGCAGATCAACTACAGGAACTACATCTCTCTGAACTTGGCGACGGCCCACCCTCACTATGACGACGAGGGAAACACATACAACATGGGCACCGCCATCATGGGCTTCGGTCTGCCCAAATACATCATCTTCAAAGTCCCGGCGGACACTTCAGGTACGAAAACTAGTTTACCCACACAGCGAGGGAACTAAACTCTGACATCACCGTCACCAAACTACACCAGACTCCAACTTTCAGCGTGTATAGAGCCAGACTCCATGTAAATAATCACTACTTTTAGCGTGTATAGAGCCAGACTCCATGTAAATAATCACTACTTTTAGCGTGTATAGAGCCAGACTCCATGTAAATAATCACTACTTTTAGCGTGTATAGAGCCAGACTCCATGTAAATAATCAGGACTTTTAGCGTGTATAGAGCCAGACTCCATGTAAATAATCAGGACTTTTAGCGTGTATAGAGCCAGACTCCATGTAAATAATCACTACTTTTAGCGTGTATAGAGCCAGACTCCATGTAAATAATCACTACTTTTAGCGTGTATAGAGCCAGACTCCATGTAAATAATCAGGACTTTTAGCGTGTATAGAGCCAGACTCCATGTAAATAATCAGGACTTTTAGCGTGTATAGAGCCAGACTCCATGTAAATAATCAGGACTTTTAGTGTGTATAGAGCCAGACTCCATGTAAATAATCACTACTTTTAGCGTGTATAGAGCCAGACTCCATGTAAATAATCAGGACTTTTAGTGTGTATAGAGCCAGACTCCATGTAAATAATCACTACTTTTAGCGTGTATAGAGCCAGCATATCTCCACATGTAAATGGGTGAATTAAGGGTTTATTCCAACCAGACCAGAGTGGTGATTGTTGGAACAGTGGAAAGATGAACCAAGACGGCTTTTGGTAGTTTTATTTAGTTTCTGTCCACTTTGAATGAAGTGTGTTTTACGATGATAAAAGTCCTGATTATTTACATGCAGTCTGGTGGAGTTTGGTAAGAGGCTCCAACATGAGTTTCCTGGGTGAAAGTCTTTTGCATTGATTGTGTTTTAGATTATTTGAAGCAATAAAGTTATTTGATTGTTCCAGAGCTCCAGAACTCTTTATCTAAATACAGACTAAGTGATTTATGAGGCTTCTGCAGTCAGATTAACATCAAACTGACCTGGAAACAGATATCTTTATCTACCCGCTCTGCAGTAACCGTGTGTGTGTGTGTGTGTGTGTGTGTGTGTGTGTGTGTGTGTGTGTGTGTCTGTGTGTGTGTGTGTGTATGTGTGTGTGTGTGTGTGTGTGTGTGTGTGTGTGTGTGTGTCTGTGTGTGTGTGTGTGTATGTGTGTGTGTGTGTGTGTGTGTGTGTGTGTGTGTGTGTGTGTGTGTGTGTGTGTGTGTGTGTGTGTGTGTGTGTGTGTGTGTGTGTGTCTGTGTGTGTGTGTGTGTATGTGTGTGTGTGTGTGTGTGTGTGTGTGTGTGTGTGTGTGTGTGTGTGTGTGTGTGTGTGTGTGTGTGTGTGTGCGTTTTAGATCCAGAGAAGAAGAAGCCGGCGCTAAGGAAGGTCCAGCAGGTGGCGTCCCTCCCGTTCCGGTCCCTCTGGTCTCCGAGCTACTTCCACAGCTTCGCCATGACGATGAACTACTTCGTGTTCGTGGAGCAGCCGCTGAAACTCGACATCGTCAAACTCGCCACGGCGTACGCCAGAGGAGTCACGCTGGGCAGCTGCCTCCGCTTCGACCACGACGACACCGTGAGTCACGCAACGGCCAGGTGCATTCTGGGCACTCTGGTCTTACAGGGAGGTGTGTTCAGGTGCATGCTGGGAAGTGATGGCACCATTGATCGCACGGACACTTTTTTCTGCCGTCAAACTAGCAACAGTGGATTTGGACACGCCCTAAACTCACCTGCGCCAGGCGCTTCACGCCGTGACCTCAGATCGTTAAGATGGCGCCCTACGTGTTTTTTGACCTTTTTTTTTTGAGCATTCTCTGTCTCTTCTTTGTTGGTTTTTTAAAACGCCGTTTTGATGCTGTAGGGCGTGACCAGACTGACTTCCTGTCTCTGTTCTTCCCCAGACCTTGTTCCACGTCGTCAACAGGACGACGGGAAAGGCCGTGTCCACCCGTTTCTACGGCGACGCCCTGGTGGTGTTCCACCACGTGAACGCGTACGAGGACGACGGCCACGTGGTTCTGGACCTGATCGGCTACGAGAACAGCAACCTGTACGAGATGTTCTACATCCAGAACATGAGGCAGGAGACCAGCAGCTTCATCGAGGCCAACAAACGCTTCTCGCCGCCCTTCTGCCAGCGATTCGTCCTGCCGCTCCACGCGCACACGGTACGTCCTGCCGCTCCACGCGCACGCGGTACGTCCTGCCGCTCCACGTAAGAGACACAAAAACCTTTTAGTTTAACATGAAACAGCCCCGAAATCCCCATCACCAAACTACACCAGACTCCATGTAAATAATCAGGACTTTTAGCGTGTATAGAGCCAGACAGTCCTGATTATTTACATGGAGTCTGGCTCTATACACGCTAAAAGTAGTGATTATTTACATGGAGTCTGGCTCTATACACACTAAAAGTCCTGATTATTTACATGGAGTCTGGCTCTATACACGCTAAAAGTAGTGATTATTTACATGGAGTCTGGCTCTATACACGCTAAAAGTAGTGATTATTTACATGGAGTCTGGCTCTATACACGCTAAAAGTCCTGATTATTTACATGGAGTCTGGCTCTATACACGCTAAAAGTAGTGATTATTTACATGGAGTCTGGCTCTATACACGCTAAAAGTAGTGATTATTTACATGGAGTCTGGCTCTATACACGCTAAAAGTCCTGATTATTTACATGGAGTCTGGCTCTATACACGCTAAAAGTAGTGATTATTTACATGGAGTCTGGCTCTATACACGCTAAAAGTAGTGATTATTTACATGGAGTCTGGCTCTATACACGCTAAAAGTCCTGATTATTTACATGGAGTCTGGCTCTATACACGCTAAAAGTAGTGATTATTTACATGGAGTCTGGCTCTATACACGCTAAAAGTAGTGATTATTTACATGGAGTCTGGCTCTATACACGCTAAAAGTCCTGATTATTTACATGGAGTCTGGCTCTATACACGCTAAAAGTAGTGATTATTTACATGGAGTCTGGCTCTATACACGCTAAAAGTAGTGATTATTTACATGGAGTCTGGCTCTATACACGCTAAAAGTAGTGATTATTTACATGGAGTCTGGCTCTATACACGCTAAAAGTAGTGATTATTTACATGGAGTCTGGCTCTATACACGCTAAAAGTAGTGATTATTTACATGGAGTCTGGCTCTATACACGCTAAAAGTCCTGATTATTTACATGGAGTCTGGCTCTATACACGCTAAAAGTAGTGATTATTTACATGGAGTCTGGCTCTATACACGCTAAAAGTAGTGATTATTTACATGGAGTCTGGCTCTATACACGCTAAAAGTCCTGATTATTTACATGGAGTCTGGCTCTATACACGCTAAAAGTAGTGATTATTTACATGGAGTCTGGCTCTATACACGCTAAAAGTAGTGATTATTTACATGGAGTCTGGCTCTATACACGCTAAAAGTAGTGATTATTTACATGGAGTCTGGCTCTATACACGCTAAAAGTAGTGATTATTTACATGGAGTCTGGCTCTATACACGCTAAAAGTAGTGATTATTTACATGGAGTCTGGCTCTATACACGCTAAAAGTCCTGATTATTTACATGGAGTCTGGCTCTATACACGCTAAAAGTAGTGATTATTTACATGGAGTCTGGCTCTATACACGCTAAAAGTCCTGATTATTTACATGGAGTCTGGCTCTATACACGCTAAAAGTCCTGATTATTTACATGGAGTCTGGCTCTATACACGCTAAAAGTCCTGATTATTTACATGGAGTCTGGCTCTATACACGCTAAAAGTCCTGATTATTTACATGGAGTCTGGCTCTATACACGCTAAAAGTCCTGATTATTTACATGGAGTCTGGCTCTATACACGCTAAAAGTAGTGATTATTTACATGGAGTCTGGCTCTATACACGCTAAAAGTCCTGATTATTTACATGGAGTCTGGCTCTATACACGCTAAAAGTAGTGATTATTTACATGGAGTCTGGCTCTATACACGCTAAAAGTCCTGATTATTTACATGGAGTCTGGCTCTATACACGCTAAAAGTAGTGATTATTTACATGGAGTCTGGTGATGTTTTCCAGGAATCACCGCGGGGATCTAACCTGGTGACTCTGACGGACACGTCGGCCGAGGCCGTGATGCAGGAGGACGGCGCCGTGTACTGCCGGCCCGACGCGCTGTTTGAAGGTTGGTTATCTGCACGGTTACAGTTCACCGTTACCGTGTAATCCTCCGTAACTAACGAGTCCGATGGCGCCTCCCGCAGGACTGGAGCTGCCCGCCATCAACTACAACTTCAACGCTAAGAAGTACCGGTACTTCTACGGGTCCCGGCTGGAGTGGTCGCCACATCCCAACAAGGTCTCACACACACACACACACACACACACACGTTTTATATATATATATATATATATATATATATATATATATATATATATATATATATTTGTCCCCAGATGGCGAAGTTCGACATCGTCAGCAGGAAACACGTGGAGTGGTACCAGGAGAACTGCTTCCCGTCAGAGCCGGTGTTCGTGGCGTCTCCGGGGGCAACGGAGGAAGACGACGGTGAGGATGGAAATTAGGATTTCATCATCAAGTTTTATTGGGATGAATTATACACAAACACGTTTATACTGAGAGAAACCTACAACAAGTGAGGTGGGTTGACTCGTCTCGTCTTTGTTTCACCTCGGCTTGTAAATATTTTACTATGCTTCATTCAGCTTTTGAGTTTTTTGAAGAAAAAAATTCAACTTTTTTGTGTTTTTTTGAATTTTTTGTGTTTTTTCTGGTTTTTTTGTTTTGTTTCTAAGTTTTTGTCACTTTTTCTGAAGTTTTTGGTGTTTTTTTCTGAAGTTTTTGTCACTTTTTCTGAAGTTTTAGAATTCTTTTCTGAAGTTTTTTGTTTGTTTTTTTCTGAATTTTTTGTTTGTTTTTTTCTGAATTTTTTGGTGTTTTTTTGAAGTTTTTAGTTTTTTTCTGAAGTTTTTTGTTTGTTTTTTCTGAATTTTTTGTTTGTTTTTTTCTGAAGTTTTTGGTGTTTTTTTGAAGTTTTTAGTTTTTTTCTGAAGTTTTTTGTTTGTTTTTTCTGAATTTTTTGGCGTTTTTTCTGACGTTTTTGATGTATTTTTGAAGTTTTTTGTTTTTTTCTGAAGTTTTTGGTGTTATTTCCGACATTTGTCGCCTCTTGATGTTTTGTTGTTTTTGGGCGCCGGCTGCCTGAATGGCGCCTGAACGGCGCCCCCCCCCACGTGTCTGACTTCCTCTTCTCTCCTTCCAGGCGTCATCTTATCCTCCGTCGTCTCTCCGGATCCGAACATCTCGCCGTTCATGCTCGTCCTCGACGCCAAAACCTTCCAGGAGATCGCCAGAGCCTCCATCCCCGCCAGCGTGCACATGGACCTGCATGGACATTTCATCCCCGCCGCCGTCTGACAGCCACACGCCGTCTAACGTCCCACACGCCATCTAACGTCCAACACGCCATCTAACGTCCAACACGCCATCTAACGTCCAACACGCCATCTAACGTCAACACGCCATCTAACGTCCAACACGCCATCTAACGTCCAACACGCCATCTAAGTCCAACACGCCATCTAACGCCAACACGCCATCTAACGTCCCACATGCCATCTAACGTCCAACACGCCGTCTAACGTCCAACACGCCATCTAACGTCCAACACGCCATCTAACGTCCGGATTTATTATTTATTCCGTTATGTGAAGTCTGCGTCTGTAGCCGCCACATTCTCGCTCACATCGCCCCGCAGGGCGCCGCCTGGTCCGGCGCCGCAGGCCTCCAGGGTTTCCTCGCCGTTGTCAGGTTTTTGGAACGAGAACATTAAGCGGCGTTCCTCGTGTCCTACGGACGGCGAGACGTTCAGGCTGCAGACGCTGGAACCAGATCAGATCCGGGTCGGCTCGGACTTCTTTCCCAGAATTGTGACTTTGATGTGAAATATTTTTTCTGTAATAAAGTATTAAAGTAATAAAGTATTAAGTGATAAATACATGTACATTACATGGAGTCTGGCTCTATACACGCTAAAAGTAGTGATTATTTACATGGAGTCTGGCTCTATACACGCTAAAAGTAGTGATTATTTACATGGAGTCTGGCTCTATACACGCTAAAAGTAGTGATTATTTACATGGAGTCTGGCTCTATACACGCTAAAAGTCCTGATTATTTACATGGAGTCTGGCTCTATACACGCTAAAAGTCCTGATTATTTACATGGAGTCTGGCTCTATACACACTAAAAGTCCTGATTATTTACATGGAGTCTGGTGTAGTTTGGTGATGGTGATTTCGGGGCTGTTTCATGTTAAACTAAAAGGATCTTACTCTTTAACTAAAAGGTCTATCTCTGTAGGGATCCATCCCATAATGTTGTCAGACACGTATAATAATAATCTTAACTGAACTAAAGAACTCAGCAGGTTTCATCAGAATCAATTTATTACACCAACATTTGCAGCAGAAACACTTTGAAATCTTCCATCCGTGGATCGAGCCCCCAAAATGGCCGACGCGGCCGCTCGGCGCCGAAGGAGCCGCCGGCGCCGAGTCAAGTCTTTGAAGTCGTGGTCGCCGTCGCTTCAACTTTTCGTAGATTTGTGAAAAGCAGAAAAAATACTTTTTGTCCTTTTTCTTTTTCCAGCCCGGTTGCTTTTCTCTATTCAGATCCCCCACAATGCACCTTGTTTTTGGCTGCATACCGGCTTCCCCCTCGTTACGCTCGTTACGCCCGAAAGGATGAAGAAGAGGAAGGGGGCGGGGCCTCCTGGGACAGGAAGCAGCAGCCACAAATCA
>CM042448.1:24104334-24109334 GCA_023631565.1 Gymnocephalus cernua | reverse complement strand
AGCAAGGAAGGAAGGAAGGAGGGAAGGAAGGAAGAAGGGAAAGGAGGAAAGAAGGAAGGAGGGAAGGAAGGAAGGAAGGAAGGAAAGAAGGAAGGAAGAAAGCAAAGAAGGAAGGAAGGAGAGAAGGAAGGAAGAAGGGAAAGGAGGAAAGAAGGAAAGAAGGAAGGAGGGAAGAAAGGAAGGAAGGAGGGAAGGAAGGAATGAAGGAAGGAGGGAAGAAAGGAAGGAGGGAAGGAAGAAAGGAAGGAAAGAAGGAAGGAGGGAAGAAAGGAAGAAGGGAAAGGAGGAAAGAAGGAAGGAGGGAAGGTAGGAAGGAAGGAAGGAAGGAGGGAAAGAAGGAAGGAGGGAAGGAAGGAGGGAAGAAAGCAAGGAAGGAAGGAAGGAGGGAAGGAAGGAAGAAGGGAAAGGAGGAAAGAAGGAAGGAGGGAAGGAAGGAAGGAAGGAAAGAAGGAAGGAAGAAAGCAAAGAAGGAAGGAAGGAGAGAAGGAAGGAGGGAAGGAAGGACTCACTAGATGGATGGAACAGAGAGCTCAACACCCAGGGTGAAAGGAGGAGCTGCAGCAACGTGCAGTATAACAGAAACATGGCGTCTCTAAAGGTTTCTGTCCTGATGTAATTTCAGCGGACCGATGAAGGACGAAGCTACTCGTCCTCTGTCCTCGCCGCACGGCGCCGTCTCACCTTGCTGACCATCATGTCCGTGGCTTCAAAGTGGCGCCCGTACATCTTGGGCGACTCCCCGGGGACGGGCTCGATCTTGATGCAGATCTCCTGGCCCTTCTTGGCGCTGTCCACCGACTTGTGGTTCATCTCGATGCTCGTCACGATGCCGATGTCCACAAACTGGAACACACACACACACACACACACACACACACACACACACACACACACACACACACACACACACACACACACACACACACACACACACACACACACACACACACACACACACACACACACACAGCATATAAAAACATTGAAAAACATAAGCGGCGGCGAGCAGCCACAGACTAGAGCCGAGTGTTTTCCACGGGGGGTCTTACCCCTTTAGTGGGGACGCAGAGCGGCGTCCCCTGCCGCAGGACTCCGGCCTCCACGGTGACGCCCATCACGATGGGATCTCTGGAGTTAAAGATGAACTGAGGAAGAACTCGCAGCTTCACCGGGAACACCGCGATGTTCCTGAACACAACACACAAACAATATCACGTCACCATCACCAAACTACACCAGACTCCATGTAAATAATCACTACTTTTAGCGTGTATAGAGCCAGACTCCATGTAAATAATCACTACTTTTAGCGTGTATAGAGCCAGACTCCATGTAAATAATCACTACTTTTAGCGTGTATAGAGCCAGACTCCATGTACATAATCACTACTTTTAGCGTGTATAGAGCCAGACTCCATGTAAATAATCACTACTTTTAGCGTGTATAGAGCCAGACTCCATGTAAATAATCAGGACTTTTAGTGTGTATAGAGCCAGACTCCATGTAAATAATCACTACTTTTAGCGTGTATAGAGACAGACTCCATGTAAATAATCAGGACTTTTAGCGTGTATAGAGCCAGACTCCATGTAAATAATCACTACTTTTAGCGTGTATAGAGCCAGACTCCATGTAAATAATCAGGACTTTTAGCGTGTATAGAGCCAGACTCCATGTAAATAATCACTACTTTTAGCGTGTATAGAGCCAGACTCCATGTAAATAATCACTACTTTTAGCGTGTATAGAGCCAGACTCCATGTAAATAATCACTACTTTTAGCGTGTATAGAGCCAGACTCCATGTAAATAATCACTACTTTTAGCGTGTATAGAGCCAGACTGCATGTAAATAATCAGGACTTTTAGCGTGTATAGAACCAGACTCCATGTAAATAATCAGGACTTTTAGCGTGTATAGAGCCAGACTCCATGTAAATAATCAGGACTTTTAGTGTGTATAGAGCCAGACTCCATGTAAATAATCAGGACTTTTAGCGTGTATAGAGCCAGACTCCATGTAAATAATCAGGACTTTTAGTGTGTATAGAGCCAGACTCCATGTAAATAATCAGGACTTTTAGCGTGTATAGAGCCAGACTCCATGTAAATAATCAGGACTTTTAGTGTGTATAGAGCCAGACTCCATGTAAATAATCACTACTTTTAGCGTGTATAGAGCCAGACTCCATGTAAATAATCAGGACTTTTAGTGTGTATAGAGCCAGACTCCATGTAAATAATCACTACTTTTAGCGTGTATAGAGCCAGACTCCATGTAAATAATCACTACTTTTAGCGTGTATAGAGCCAGACTCCATGTAAATAATCACTACTTTTAGCGTGTATAGAGCCAGACTCCATGTAAATAATCACTACTTTTAGTGTGTATAGAGCCAGACTCCATGTAAATAATCACTACTTTTAGCGTGTATAGAGCCAGACTCCATGTAAATAATCACTACTTTTAGCGTGTATAGAGCCAGACTCCATGTAAATAATCACTACTTTTAGCGTGTATAGAGCCAGACTCCATGTAAATAATCACTACTTTTAGCGTGTATAGAGCCAGACTCCATGTAAATAATCACTACTTTTAGCGTGTATAGAGCCAGACTCCATGTAAATAATCACTACTTTTAGCGTGTATAGAGCTAGACTCCATGTAAATAATCACTACTTTTAGCGTGTATAGAGCCGGACTCCATGTAAATAATCAGGACTTTTAGCGTGTATAGAGCCAGACTCCATGTAAATAATCACTACTTTTAGCGTGTATAGAGCCAGACTCCATGTAAATAATCAGGACTTTTAGCGTGTATAGAGCCAGACTCCATGTAAATAATCACTACTTTTAGCGTGTATAGAGCCAGACTCCATGTAAATAATCACTACTTTTAGCGTGTATAGAGCCAGACTCCATGTAAATAATCACTACTTTTAGCGTGTATAGAGCCAGACTCCATGTAAATAATCACTACTTTTAGCGTGTATAGAGCCAGACTGCATGTAAATAATCAGGACTTTCAGCGTGTATAGAACCAGACTCCATGTAAATAATCAGGACTTTTAGCGTGTATAGAGCCAGACTCCATGTACATAATCACTACTTTTAGTGTGTATAGAGCCAGACTCCATGTAAATAATCACTACTTTTAGCGTGTATAGAGACAGACTCCATGTAAATAATCAGGACTTTTAGCGTGTATAGAGCCAGACTCCATGTAAATAATCACTACTTTTAGCGTGTATAGAGCCAGACTCCATGTAAATAATCAGGACTTTTAGCGTGTATAGAGCCAGACTCCATGTAAATAATCACTACTTTTAGCGTGTATAGAGCCAGACTCCATGTAAATAATCACTACTTTTAGCGTGTATAGAGCCAGACTCCATGTAAATAATCACTACTTTTAGCGTGTATAGAGCCAGACTCCATGTAAATAATCACTACTTTTAGCGTGTTTAGAGCCAGACTGCATGTAAATAATCAGGACTTTTAGCGTGTATAGAACCAGACTCCATGTAAATAATAAGGACTTTTAGCGTGTATAGAGCCAGACTCCATGTAAATAATCAGGACTTTTAGTGTGTATAGAGCCAGACTCCATGTAAATAATCAGGACTTTTAGCGTGTATAGAGCCAGACTCCATGTAAATAATCAGGACTTTTAGTGTGTATAGAGCCAGACTCCATGTAAATAATCAGGACTTTTAGCGTGTATAGAGCCAGACTCCATGTAAATAATCAGGACTTTTAGTGTGTATAGAGCCAGACTCCATGTAAATAATCACTACTTTTAGCGTGTATAGAGCCAGACTCCATGTAAATAATCAGGACTTTTAGTGTGTATAGAGCCAGACTCCATGTAAATAATCACTACTTTTAGCGTGTATAGAGCCAGACTCCATGTAAATAATCACTACTTTTAGCGTGTATAGAGCCAGACTCCATGTAAATAATCACTACTTTTAGCGTGTATAGAGCCAGACTCCATGTAAATAATCACTACTTTTAGTGTGTATAGAGCCAGACTCCATGTAAATAATCACTACTTTTAGCGTGTATAGAGCCAGACTCCATGTAAATAATCACTACTTTTAGCGTGTATAGAGCCAGACTCCATGTAAATAATCACTACTTTTAGCGTGTATAGAGCCAGACTCCATGTAAATAATCACTACTTTTAGCGTGTATAGAGCCAGACTCCATGTAAATAATCACTACTTTTAGCGTGTATAGAGCCAGACTCCATGTAAATAATCACTACTTTTAGCGTGTATAGAGCTAGACTCCATGTAAATAATCACTACTTTTAGCGTGTATAGAGCCGGACTCCATGTAAATAATCAGGACTTTTAGCGTGTATAGAGCCAGACTCCATGTAAATAATCACTACTTTTAGCGTGTATAGAGCCAGACTCCATGTAAATAATCAGGACTTTTAGCGTGTATAGAGCCAGACTCCATGTAAATAATCACTACTTTTAGCGTGTATAGAGCCAGACTCCATGTAAATAATCACTACTTTTAGCGTGTATAGAGCCAGACTCCATGTAAATAATCACTACTTTTAGCGTGTATAGAGCCAGACTCCATGTAAATAATCACTACTTTTAGCGTGTATAGAGCCAGACTGCATGTAAATAATCAGGACTTTCAGCGTGTATAGAACCAGACTCCATGTAAATAATCAGGACTTTTAGCGTGTATAGAGCCAGACTCCATGTAAATAATCAGGACTTTTAGTGTGTATAGAGCCAGACTCCATGTAAATAATCAGGACTTTTAGCGTGTATAGAGCCAGACTCCATGTAAATAATCAGGACTTTTAGTGTGTATAGAGCCAGACTCCATGTAAATAATCAGGACTTTTAGCGTGTATAGAGCCAGACTCCATGTAAATAATCAGGACTTTTAGTGTGTATAGAGCCAGACTCCATGTAAATAATCACTACTTTTAGCGTGTATAGAGCCAGACTCCATGTAAATAATCAGG
>CM042448.1:24091834-24094334 GCA_023631565.1 Gymnocephalus cernua | reverse complement strand
AACTACCAAAAGCCGTCTTGGTTCATCTTTCCACTGTTCCAACAATCACCACTCTGGTCTGGTTGGAATAAACTCTTAATTCACCCATTTACATGTGGAGATATGCTGACTCTATACACGCTAAAAGTAGTGATTATTTACATGGAGTCTGGCTCTATACACGCTAAAAGTAGTGATTATTTACATGGAGTCTGGCTCTATACACGCTAAAAGTAGTGATTATTTACATGGAGTCTGGCTCTATACACGCTAAAAGTCCTGATTATTTACATGGAGTCTGGCTCTATACACGCTAAAAGTAGTGATTATTTACATGGAGTCTGGCTCTATACACGCTAAAAGTAGTGATTATTTACATGGAGTCTGGCTCTATACACGCTAAAAGTAGTGATTATTTACATGGAGTCTGGCTCTATACACGCTAAAAGTAGTGATTATTTACATGGAGTCTGGCTCTATACACGCTAAAAGTAGTGATTATTTACATGGAGTCTGGCTCTATACATGCTAAAAGTAGTTATTATTTACATGGAGTTTGGCTCTATACACGCTAAAAGTAGTGATTATTTACATGGAGTCTGGCTCTATACACGCTAAAAGTAGTGATTATTTACATGGAGTCTGGCTCTATACACGCTAAAAGTAGTGATTATTTACATGGAGTCTGGCTCTATACATGCTAAAAGTAGTTATTATTTACATGGAGTCTAGCTCTATACATGCTAAAAGTAGTGATTATTTACATGGAGTCTGGCTCTATACACGCTAAAAGTAGTGATTATTTACATGGAGTCTGGCTCTATACATGCTAAAAGTAGTGATTATTTACATGGAGTCTGGCTCTATACACGCTAAAAGTAGTTATTATTTACATGGAGTCTGGCTCTATACACGCTAAAAGTCCTGATTATTTACATGGAGTCTGGCTCTATACACACTAAAAGTAGTGATTATTTACATGGAGTCTGGCTCTATACACACTAAAAGTCCTGATTATTTACATGGAGTCTGGCTCTATACACGCTAAAAGTAGTTATTATTTACATGGAGTCTGGCTCTATACACGCTAAAAGTAGTGATTATTTACATGGAGTCTGGCTCTATACACGCTAAAAGTAGTGATTATTTACATGGAGTCTGGCTCTATACACGCTAAAAGTAGTTATTATTTACATGGAGTCTGGCTCTATACACGCTAAAAGTTGTGATTATTTACATGGAGTCTGGCTCTATACACGCTAAAAGTTGTGATTATTTACATGGAGTCTGGTGTAGTGACCATATTGTCGGGGCTGTGTTACCTGAAGGACTCGTGTCCAGGTGTGTCGATGATCAGCATGCCCGGGATCCGGAGGTTTTCTTTGTCAAACTGCAAAACAAACAGTCAAATATTATTCCGTTAAATTAAAATGCAAATGACTTCATTAACGAGCCAAGACGAGCGTGAGCGTGCGAGTGAATGTTGTCGTACGTTTTTAACCATCCTGGTCTGGTCCTCGATCGTCTCTCTCGGCACGTTGGTAGCTCCGATCTGCTGCGTGATCCCTCCGGCCTCGCCGTCCTGGACGTGAGTATGTCGCAGCTACACACACACACACACACACACACACACACACACACACACACACACACACACACACACACACACACACACACACACACACACACACACACAAATATGCATAAGTGACAAAAACTAAATACCTTAATTGATATGCGGGCCGGATTAGTGCCGCGGGCCTCGAGTTTGACACCTGTGCTTTAGGTACAGGTGTACAGGTGTGTGTACAGGTGTACAGGTGTAATTATACACTACAAGCTGAACGTGTGGAGCCAAGCGTCACCTTGTCGAGGATCTTGGTCTTCCCGGTGTCGACGTGTCCGAGCACACAAACTACCGGAGCTCTCAGCCGGTCCAGGTCGATGTTCCTCATGTTCTCAGCTTTACGTTTCTACACACACACACACACACACACACACACACACACAGGGACACACACACACACACACACACACACACACACACACACACACACACACAGGGACACACACACACACACACACACACACACACACACAGGGACACACACACACACACACACACACACACACACACACAGGGACACACACACACACACACACACACACACACACACAAACACACACACACACACACACACACACAGGGACACACACACACACACACACACACACACACACACACACACACACACACACACACACAGGGACACGCACACACACACACAGGGACACACACACACACACACAGGGACACACACACACACACACACACACAAACACACACACACACACACACACACAGGGACACACACACACACACACACACGCACAGGTCATTATAGCGTTGGATTATCAATTAGTTTTATTTTTATTTTGAAATTTATTTTAGTTTGAGTTAGTTTTCAGATTGTTTGCTAGTCTCCTAACTCCTAGATTCCTAACTCTTAGTGTCCTAACT
>CM042448.1:24084334-24086834 GCA_023631565.1 Gymnocephalus cernua | reverse complement strand
AAATCACCATCACCAAACTACACCAGACTCCATGTAAATAATCAGGACTTTTATCATCGTAAAACACACTTCATTCAAAGTGGACAGAAACTAAATAAAACTACCAAAAGCCGTCTTGGTTCATCTTTCCACTGTTCCAACAATCACCACTCTGGTCTGGTTGGAATAAACCCTTAATTCACCCATTTACATGTGGAGATATGCTGGCTCTATACACGCTAAAAGTAGTGATTATTTACATGGAGTCTGGCTCTATACACGCTAAAAGTAGTGATTATTTACATGGAGTCTGGCTCTATACACGCTAAAAGTAGTGATTATTTACATGGTGTCTGGCTCTATACATGCTAAAAGTCCTGATTATTTACATGGAGTCTGGCTCTATACACGCTAAAAGTAGTGATTATTTACATGGTGTCTGGCTCTATACATGCTAAAAGTCCTGATTATTTACATGGAGTCTGGCTCTATACACGCTAAAAGTAGTGATTATTTACATGGAGTCTGGCTCTATACACGCTAAAAGTCCTGATTATTTACATGGAGTCTGGCTCTATACACGCTAAAAGTAGTGATTATTTACATGGAGTCTGGCTCTATACACGCTAAAAGTCCTGATTATTTACATGGAGTCTGGCTCTATACACGCTAAAAGTAGTGATTATTTACATGGTGTCTGGCTCTATACATGCTAAAAGTCCTGATTATTTACATGGAGTCTGGCTCTATACACGCTAAAAGTAGTGATTATTTACATGGTGTCTGGCTCTATACATGCTAAAAGTCCTGATTATTTACATGGAGTCTGGCTCTATACACGCTAAAAGTAGTGATTATTTACATGGAGTCTGGCTCTATACACGCTAAAAGTCCTGATTATTTACATGGAGTCTGGCTCTATACACGCTAAAAGTAGTGATTATTTACATGGAGTCTGGCTCTATACACGCTAAAAGTCCTGATTATTTACATGGAGTCTGGCTCTATACACGCTAAAAGTAGTGATTATTTACATGGAGTCTGGCTCTATACACGCTAAAAGTCCTGATTATTTACATGGAGTCTGGCTCTATACACGCTAAAAGTCCTGATTATTTACATGGAGTCTGGCTCTATACACGCTAAAAGTCCTGATTATTTACATGGAGTCTGGCTCTATACACGCTAAAAGTAGTGATTATTTACATGGAGTCTGGCTCTATACACGCTAAAAGTAGTGATTATTTACATGGAGTCTGGCTCTATATACGCTAAAAGTAGTGATTATTTACATGGAGTCTGGCTCTATACACGCTAAAAGTAGTGATTATTTACATGGAGTCTGGCTCTATACACGCTAAAAGTCCTGATTATTTACATGGAGTCTGGCTCTATATACGCTAAAAGTAGTGATTATTTACATGGAGTCTGGCTCTATACACGCTAAAAGTCCTGATTATTTACATGGAGTCTGGCTCTATACACACTAAAAGTAGTGATTATTTACATGGAGTCTGGCTCTATACACGCTAAAAGTCCTGATTATTTACATGGAGTCTGGCTCTATACACGCTAAAAGTAGTGATTATTTACATGGAGTCTGGCTCTATACACGCTAAAAGTAGTGATTATTTACATGGAGTCTGGCTCTATACACGCTAAAAGTAGTGATTATTTACATGGAGTCTGGCTCTATACACGCTAAAAGTAGTGATTATTTACATGGAGTCTGGCTCTATACACGCTAAAAGTCCTGATTATTTACATGGAGTCTGGCTCTATATACGCTAAAAGTAGTGATTATTTACATGGAGTCTGGCTCTATACACGCTAAAAGTAGTGATTATTTACATGGAGTCTGGCTCTATACACGCTAAAAGTAGTGATTATTTACATGGAGTCTGGCTCTATACACGCTAAAAGTAGTGATTATTTACATGGAGTCTGGCTCTATACACGCTAAAAGTAGTGATTATTTACATGGAGTCTGGCTCTATACACGCTAAAAGTAGTGATTATTTACATGGAGTCTGGCTCTATACACGCTAAAAGTAGTGATTATTTGCATGGAGTCTGGCTCTATACACGCTAAAAGTAGTGATTATTTACATGGAGTCTGGCTCTATACACGCTAAAAGTAGTGATTATTTACATGGAGTCTGGCTCTATACACGCTAAAAGTAGTGATTATTTACATGGAGTCTGGTGTAGTTTGGAGTCTTTTAGTGGACAGTTGAGACAGACAGTTGTGTGTGTGTGTGTGTGTGTGTGTGTGTGTGTGTGTGTGTGTGTCCAGGTGTGTTTACCTTTGCTTTCCCCCCCTGAGTCTCCAGAGATAACTCCTCCAGCTCCTTCAGGATGTCGTCCTCGCTGCAACACAACAGTTACACCAATAAGGAGAGAGACAAAGATGTGTGTGTGTGTGTTTGTGTGTCTCTGTGTGTGTGTGTGTGTGTGTGTGTGTGTGTGTGTGTGTGTGTGTGTGTGTGTGTGTGTGTGTGTGTGTGTGTGTGTGTGTGTG
>CM042448.1:24066834-24069334 GCA_023631565.1 Gymnocephalus cernua | reverse complement strand
CAGGCAAACGCTCAGCTGCTGTTTCCACGACTACGACAGTTACCCAGTGACCTCCGACCCGGCTCAGGCAACCCATCGAGGCCAGGATGTCGGCGGCGCCGAGCGGGCTCCGAGCCTCGCCGCCGACATCATGAAACAACCTGAAAACAAAACAGAGGTTCAAAACTTGAGGTAACCGGACTGAAGGGGTTTAATTTTGGATGTTATTAATTACTACTAGTCACGGAGTGTTGCCAACACGTGCACACAAAATACATCAAAACGTGTGTAATGATCGGGAGTGGCGTGGTATGACTTTTCTAAGAGATTTGCCGTGCGGTTTTCAAGATATCGGCAAAAAACGGCGCAAAATTTCCCCATAGATTTCAATGGGAAATCTTCAGGAAATCGCTTAACATCGCTCAAAACAACCCGTCTTTGGGGCCGTGCTGTATCGCCATACTTTAATGTAGAAACATGATTAAAAGCTTAAACTGAAGACAAGACTTTGGCGTTTATTGGGCTGAATGGGCATTCTGATATCAAGCACGGTTTCTACCAAATCACAGTTTACGTATCGTCCTCTTTTCAGACCGTTTCTGATTTTCCAATGTGTGTGTATGGGGCCGAATCTTCATAGTTAGAGTGGAGGACAGAGGGGGTGGGGGGGGGGGGGGGGGGCTGTGGTACGAGTCTCTGAAGTTTCTCCAAACAAATGTCTCTCTCCGCTACAGTTTTCACTCTTCATGCATCATGGTTGGTCAAAATGTAGGAAATCTTGTGCCGGTCGCAGACATGTAACTATGGAAACCACCGGACCTAAACTTTTGGTTCCCTACGTACCAACTGCCGATAGAAACAATGAAATTAGGTTTAAAAAGGTCTATCTCTGAAGGGTTCACTGTTAAAACAGGGTCGCTTCACTAAACCCACCAGACTCCATGTAAATAATCAGTACTTTAAGCATCCTGAACCCACCAGACTCCATGTAAATAATCAGTACTTTAAGCATCCTGAACCCACCAGACTCCATGTAAATAATCAGTAATTTTCTGTGTGTTACAGGCTGCTGTGTACCGTGTGTAAGCGTGACTTCAGGAGTCTTCCGGCGTTAAACGGTCACATGCGCTGCCACAGCGTATCCAGACCCGCCCCATGTTTGAACAAGGTCCACCCCCCAACACACACACACACACACACACACACACACACACACACACACACACACAAACACACACACACACACACACACACACAGACAGACACACACACACACACACACACACACACACACACACACACACACACACACACACACACACACACACACAATGCTTTTGACATCTTTCCTAGCCGTAACACAGAAAAACAAGTCTTAACTCTAAAATAAAGTTGTTTTTTCCCACCTGCACCCTAGTTATTGGGTCTAAGTGACTCAACAACAATCTCTTAGTTAAAGAGTAAGATCCTTTTAGTTTAACATGAAACAGCCTCGAAATCACCATCACCAAACTACACCAGACTCCATGTAAATAATCAGGACTTTTAGCGTGTATAGAGCCAGACTCCATGTAAATAATCACTACTTTTAGCGTGTATAGAGCCAGACTCCATGTAAATAATCACTACTTTTAGCGTGTATAGAGCCAGACTCCATGTAAATAATCACTACTTTTAGCGTGTATAGAGCCAGACTCCATGTAAATAATCACTACTTTTAGCGTGTATAGAGCCAGACTACATGTAAATAATCACTACTTTTAGCGTGTATAGAGCCAGACTCCATGTAAATAATCACTACTTTTAGCGTGTATAGAGCCAGACTACATGTAAATAATCACTACTTTTAGCGTGTATAGAGCCAGACTCCATGTAAATAATCACTACTTTTAGCGTGTATAGAGCCAGACTCCATGTAAATAATCAGGACTTTTAGTGTTAGTTTGGTGATGGTGATTTCGGGGCTGTTTGATGTTAAACTAAAAGGATCTTACTCTTTAACTAAAAGGTCTATCTCTGTAGGGATCCATCCCATAATGTTGTCCGACACTTTTTGTTTCCAGAGCGACGACTCTTCCGGACCGGTCCAACCCTCCGTCTCCATAGTGATGCCCGTCTCCGTTCCCGTCCAATCCAGAGGCCGGTCCAAGGCGTGTCGGGGTGGGCAGAAGAGATGCAGTCGCCCCTCTACAGCCAAGGGAGGCGCTGCACGGCTCTACCGCAGCCTGTTGCACCCAGAAGAAGAGGAAGCAGGGGAAGAAGTGGTTGCCGGGATACACTACACCCCCCCGCCCATGCTTTGCCCCCTCAGGGCAGGGCCAGGGTTGTACTGCTCCCTCGCCACTGGGAAGCAGCAGAGAGTGCAGACTGTGCAGCTTCACAAGGCAAATGGTAAAAAACATCACTAAAGGGGAACTTTTTTAACCTGGAACCTTTTCTTGGATTATTATTCTAAGAGTCTGACAACATTATGGGATGGATCCCTACAGAGATAGACCTTTTAGTTAAAGAGTAAGATCCT
>CM042448.1:24006834-24061834 GCA_023631565.1 Gymnocephalus cernua | reverse complement strand
ATTGTATTGGGAGCACTGAAGTGTCAGGTGTGACTGTGTGGCATCACGGGTCAGGTAGAGGGCCCCTTAGCAGAATTTTGCTTAGGGGCCCAGGGAGGTCAGGATCGGCACTGGTAATTCCTCAAATAAAAACCGTCAATTAACTGCCGGGCCTCTGATAGTGGCTGGGGGCGTGGTCATCACGGCCTCTGATAGTGGCTGGGGGCGTGGTCATCACGGCCTCTGATAGTGGCCGGGGGCGTGGTCATCACGGCCTCTGATAGTGGCTGGGGGCGTGGTCATCACGGCCTCTGATAGTGGCCGGGGGCGTGGTCATCATGGCCTCTAATAGTGGCTGGGGGCGTGGTCATCACGGCCTCTGATAGTGGCCGGGGGCGTGGTCATCACGGCCTCTGATGGTGGCCGGAGGCGTGGTCATCACGGCCTCTGATAGTGGCCGGGGGCGTGGTCATCACGGCCTCTGATGGTGGCCGGGGGCGTGGTCATCACGGCCTCTGATAGTGGCCGGGGGCGTGGTCATCACGGCCTCTGATAGTGGCCGGGGGCGTGGTCAACACAGCCGCTGATAGTGGCCGGGGGCGTGGTCATCACGGCCTCTGATAGTAGCTGGGGGCGTGGTCAACACGGCCTCTGATAGTGGCCGGGGGCGTGGTCAACACGGCCTCTGATAGTGGCCGGGGGCGTGGTCAACACGGACAAATTAAGGCCGGGGAAAAAATAGTGTGGATAATCTCCTAAATGCCTTTCATAGTACTTGAACACACCTTGTGGTGTAACCTGGACACATCGTCAGTGATGCTCCCGGGGTCATAGGGTGTTTCGGGTCTTATATCAGACACCCTCACCCGGGCGACCCAGCCGGGCGTGATCAGGCCCCGACTTGTGTCCAGGTAGCGTACTACGCCACGCGTCCCCCCCTCCTTAACCAGAGCCACCGTGAAGCCTTTTCAGCAGCTCCCAGGATGTTCTTGGTGGCTCTTTGCTTGTGCAGTCCGCAAATCCCTAAGAGTCCCAGGACCCGATGTAGAGACTGGCCTGCGAAGCCCCTGCAGCCCACAACAGGCTCGCAGCGGGCCCTCCACCCGTTCCTCCGACACTCAGCTACCAGATCAGCGTACTTGGCCCTCTTCCTTTCCTGGGCTTCTTCCATTCGATCTTCCTATTGGTTAGTTCAAGTAGAACCACCTGCTTACTTGCCGCAGACATTAAGACCATGTCTGGTCGGAGTGATGTAACTGCCATGGTGTCCGGGAATCTCAATTGTCTCCCTAGGTCCACTAGGAGGTGCCAGTCTCTTGCTGTTACGAGCAGGCCCCCTTGGGTCTTTCCCATCCGAGCTTAATGGCGGCCAGATGGCGGCTCGTTTGGAATACGATCTCGAATTTTACGAAAATATTCCACCGAAACGTGTTTCTGAAAACATTTTAAGGAGAAACAGGCCGTCATGCAGTCGCTGAATCTGTCTTCATTTCAGATCAACAAAGGTCAGTTTGAAAGATTTTCATCAGATTTTGAGAGGCGGCGAGCCGAGCCGACCGCTCGTCATTTCCGGTAAGTGCTTTAACATACGTGTTCCATTTGGGACGATACTAACCATCGACAGTGGGCACTACGGCAGGAAGTGGTCAGTGTACATTAGCAGTGGACTGACCGAAGTAGGCGGTGTGAGACACAGCCATGGAGTCTGGTGGGTTTGGTGATGGTGATCATCGGGGCTGTGTTTCTTGCGTAATACCGGACTGAATATTGTTGTTTCCATCAGTCTCTTAGACACAGAAACCTGATTGAGTTACCCTTTTAAGTTATTGATCTTTTCATTTGTGTGTTTTTGTCCCAGGGTCAAAGGTCGTCCAGATCTCCTGATGCATCCTGAAGATCTACCAGAGAGACACACTACTAACAACACAAATATGGACTGCTACATGTTATTATTTGGCACATGTAGGCCTTACTTACAAAAGTGGGGAAAAGACTTAAAGAAAAGCCACAAAAACTTTAATAAAAGCGACAAAAAAAACATGCTTAAACCCGTAAATTGCTCCGTTTTTTATTGTTATTTATATTTCTGGAAACTTCTTCTATATACTTCTATACTTCTATATACTTCACTTCTATATAAAATGATGTCAGATGAGTATCAGCCAATCAGCACTCACCATGACACGCAGCAGCCTCAAGCAGAAGCGTCTCCAGCTCCGGGCCAGTCCCCCTAAATCTAGAGCGCTCCTTTAATGAGTCATTTAGGAACTCTAATACCTGAACAGGCAGAAACAGACCATAATAAGTTCTAGTTCAAAGTACAAAGACACACACACACACACACACACACACACACACACACACACACACACACACACACACACACACACACACACACACACACACACACACACACACACACACACACACACACACAGAAGACAAAAGGATCCTGATCCCTAGATCCTGTTCTTCCCTCAGACTCCCCCCCCCCCGCCATCTCTGCAATAATAATAATAATGAATACAGTGGTTTAAAGTACTTCTTCCTGCCTCTGTGTATTAATACTCATGGGTAGCCTAAATGTGTTCCATTCACACCTTAACAGTAAGTGTTTTACTGTTATATGTCAACAAGATTCAACAAGACGTTTCCACCTGGCTATACCCAATGTTTACATCTGTTGTGGTATTTATGCAAATTAGCACATACGTAGTTACATTATGCACCGTTTGCCCATGTTAACAAACAATTTCAAAATACTTGTAATACATTTTTTGTTTGTCTTAATGTAAGTAACCAACTCAGTAATCGTTATGGTGATATCTAAAGGTTAAAATGTTTACCCTATTCACGTGAGAAAAAGAATGAATAGGCGAATGAAAAGGCTATATTTGGGTCTTTTTTAAACTTTCCCCTACTGGGATTTATTTTCCTTACTCAGGACATATTAAGGATACAAAATCAGTTGAGTTTGCTTCTGTTGCCATTTGTTAAAGGTTGACCCCTATTTTGGCTTAAAATGACTGGACTAATTTCCAATGTGTGACCTCGATGAGTCATCTTGTACTTTCCATCCGAGTCGTTGAGATACATATATTATATAATCCTGGGTGTTTATCAGCTTTACGCAGTAATTTAGATCCTGATCAGTTCGATCAGCTTCCTGTTTCAGTCACACTTTAAAGCGACGGATGCTGAGGCTGAAATACGTGCCACCAGAAACTGAATTTGAATTTCTAAACTTGAATAATTGCATTGAAAAAATTAATCTGAATAGTATAATTTGAAATTGAATTTATTCGTTTGGAACTGAAGTCCAATAACATTCTTCACTGAAAATTCAACTTTCAATATATCTTCACATTCAGTTCTTACATTGAATTTCAAGTTACTGAGACTGACATCCGGGTAGTTGGAGGATGTTTTTCTTGCTTAATACTGGACTAATGTAAAAAAAAACACATTTAAACCCGTAAATTGCTGTTTTTGTTTTGTTATTTATATTTCTGGAAACATTCACTTTCATATAAAATGATGTTGGACGAGTATCAGCCACACAGACACGCACACACCCACGCACACATACACACACACACACACACACACACACACACACACACACACACACACACACACACACACACACACACACACACACACACACACACACACACACCCTCTCTCTCTTATCTCTGAATAAGGTGTGAAGACACGTCACCAGCTGAGGTTTTAGGGTCGTGTAAAGAACATTGATTTCTGGGTAGAGCTGATGCTGCAAACTTTCCTCTGATGATGAGATAAAGAACTCATGTTTGTTAATAACAGGAAAACAGCAGCTGCTGATGAGGGTTGTCATGGTGATCTGATAACGTTGGCGTAGAGCGTATATATGAGCTGAGTGGTGTCAGTGTTTGTCGACCTCGGAGCAGAATGGCTGCAGTCACAGAGCTCTCCTTCCTGCTGTTTGCTCTCATCAACTACATCCATGGACAAGAACGGGTCATCCTCCGATTTACAGGGGACTCTTACACCTTCAACCTCCCCGAGAACACCAACTCCTGCCTGATCTCCAGATCTGTTGGTGAGGAGAAGCTGGTCCTGTTGAACACATCTGACCTCTGGTCCAACACCTCTGACCTCTGGTCCAACTCCTCTGACCTCTGGTCCAACACCTCTGACCTCTGGTCCAACAAGTCCTCAGTACCTGAAGACCTGAAACGACGACTTGTCAGCGATGTGAAAACTTCTTCTTACACCATCCTCAACCTGACCCGTTCAGACTCCGGCCGGTACCGAGAGGAGTGTTGGACTGAGGGCAACGTGACGCATGACAACAACTTCACTATCACTGTTTGTTATTCATTAGGTGGGAGATTTATCACAGCGAGACTTGGAGAAACAGTGGACCTGCCATGTGAGGGAGCAGCTGGTAATCTGGATGTCCAGTGGCTCAAACAGGACTCTAGATATAAAACATGGATCAGAGTTTTTGGGGACAAGACGACATCAGTGAAGGACGATGTTAGAGGAAGATACCAAGTGGTGACAAACACATCAGCTCTTCGTGTTTCCAACATCACAACAACAGACTTTACACAGTACAACTGTCTGGTGATGAACCAACAGCAGTGTGTTAGCAGTCACACTGTAGAGTTGAGACTACAGACTGAGATGATCTACGGCTCAGTAGGAGAGACCGCTGTGTTGCCGTGCACTATCACTGACTCCACTGATGAACAGCCCCCACGTTGGACTAAAGGATTCTTTGAACCAGGACCACTAAACCAGACTGATCCTCCAGTAGACCAAAACTACTCGCTGGTGTTTTCATCTCTAATGTTAAATCACTCAGGTGACTACTACTGTAAAGCCTCTAGGAGAGAGCAAAGGTATGATCTGGTGGTGTGCCCCAAATTTGGCCCCCCTGCTGTAGAGCTCTTCTCAGAGGGAGAAGAAGTCACTCTCAGATGCAGAGATAGGGGAAAGGATAAGTGGAATATGGGTTGGTGGTATGTTTGGTTTATCAAGTCAAACCGAACAGAGGGAAAAATCTTTAGTGTAACATCTAATCAGAGAATGAACAGAGTGAGCAGGTACTATAATAATGGTACCCTGATTATCTCTAATATCTCAGTGGGAGATGCAGGGGAGTACTGGTGTGTAGTTATTGACCGATATTCTCAGTGTGTGTCAACAGAGAGAAGTGTGTTAGTGTACATTGAGCCCTTTGGGATTTACTCCACCTTCTTCAAAGTGCGATGCTCAGGTCTCAGTGTCCTGCTGCTGATGCTCTGTGCTGCTGTAGTCGCTGTGAACCTGAGGACACGGAGAGGAGCGCAGCTTTAATATGCAGATATCATCATTTCATCATCGGCTTTAATACAGCCTGGTATACACTGGCTTTAACACAAGGGACGGGACACATTCATGCAGAGAAAACATTTAGACTACAACACAAAATACAGAAATGATGTGAAATAAGACATAAATACCCAATAATTATTATTATAATAATATAAAATAAGTTCTGAATGTTAGAAGTGAACATTTGATCCTGACATCTGGATTAGTATGTTGTTGTATATGTAGATGATGTTTTATTGTATATATTGAGTTTTTTTATTTTTTTCCTGACTGTGTGTGTGTGTGTGTGTGTGTCCAGATGTGTAAATCTAAAGATTATGTGATGTATATTATATATGAAGGAATATATATTAGTTGTATCTTGGAGTGTTTTCAGTGTTATAAACGTGTTATTATATCTTGTTCTGTATCTAAAACTGACTAAAATGTACAAAAAACTATAAAAACGTTGAAAAAAGCTAAAAAAAATGTTTTTTAAAGGAAAACTTTGAAAAAAGCACAAAAATGTTGTGACCAAATAGTAAATGTTGAGAGAGAGCAGAGTGCAGGAACGTCAGATTAAAACAGGCCGACGTAGTGCAGCTTTAACTCAGTTTTCTCTGTTGAAAGTAGTTTTTTATTTTGCTGTTGATTGCTTTGTTTTGATGCTTTTATTCTGAAAAGATTTAACCAGGTAGCTGTTGTGATCTGAATTTAATGTTTGTTGTTGTTGTTGTGATATTTTCCTGAGAATTCGTGCTGTTTCTATATGATTTTTTGGCTTCTATGTTCATGTGTGTTTATGATATTCAAATGTATCAGAGAAATGTCTCAATAAATCCAAATTAAAGCAGAAACATGTGACGTTTTACTGCCACCTGGTGGCTCAAAACAGACACAAAAAGGCATTCTTATATATTTACAGTATTTCTGAATTGCTAAAACACTTTTTTTACACACACACACACACACACACACACACACACACACACACACACACACACACACACACACACACACACACACATGGACACACATTGTCTTTAATACATTTATAATAGTTGTATGTTGCAGTGTTGTCAGTGTTATAAACGTGTTATTATATCTTGGTCTATATCTATAATCTATCGTCTGTATAAGAAACATTATTCATAAACAATACAACTTGTGATTTCTGATTAATTATTATAAGCAACATATCTGATAGGGTACTGGTGCAATATATATAATAGGCCCCATATTAGAAAGGCTCGGTCCCATATATGTTAGTTAGCAGATGATCTGTATCTGTGTTTTATTATAAAGTTAATGAAATAAAAGGTGTTCTACTTTGTCTCAGCTCCAGCTCTGAGTCTCACTTCCTGTCCCGCCCACAACACTCTCTGGTTGGTAGATGTTAGACGTCTATCAGCCAATCAGCACTCACTACTGAGTCTCACTTCATGTCCCGCCCACAACACTCTCTGGTTGGTAGAGGTTAGACGTCTATCAGCCAATCAACACTCACCACTGAGTCTCACTTCCTGTCCCGCCCACAACACTATCTGGTTGGTAGATGTTAGACGTCTATCAGCCAATCAGCACTCACCACTGAGTCTCACTTCCTGTCCCGCCCACAACACTCTCTGGTTGGTAGATGTCAGACCAGTACGGCGAGAGGATTGTGATAACCTACCGAAGGAGACTGTCATGTGACTCTAACGTGTGGATTGACTACACCGTCGCCAGTGTACATCGTAGTTGATAAATACGCCGCCACACCTGGGCGTCGCCTACAGGTTAAAATGTCTTTCAATTAATTTAACATGTTCCAGGCCCTTCATCCTTTATAAAAGTTACTCTAAGTACTAACAGTGTAAAAATAATACAATAAATGAACTTGTAAGTACATCATCAGCTGATGTGACCTGCACTGATAGAAGAATGAATTGTAACTCTAACATTGATTGAACATTGGCGCCATCTACTGGATCATTTACACTAGTTGCCTTAATGTTTAAGCTTCGCAGATCTGTTTACATGTAACTTTATGTACGTATGTGTATTTGCATTATGCATGTATATACTTGATTATATACTAACTTATATCTGTACATAGTAGTCAAACGTTCATGTGTAACGTTACCTTGTTCATCTTTGTTTTTAGCCGTAACGTTATGTCTGTTTCTGTGTTAAAGCAACACAAAGACAGACTCACATTACCTTGTGTTTACACTTATGGGCCAATAAAGCAGTTTCTGATAAAAATACAAAATATACTGTAAGTTCTTTATTAAGTATCTTTGCAGATACCCCCAATAAAAATAAAAATCTGATTTCAGTCAAAGGCCCCAGGATCTCAATGTGTGGGCTGGTACTCTGTTCTTTATCCAGTTGGTAATAACCAGCAGAGATATGAAGACCAGACACATAACTGACTTATTTATTATATAAATGTCACTCAAGCATCTTCATATTTTGTTTTAACGTTAGAATACCCTTAAGGCAACCAAGCTCCCCAGCTATATAAGCTGTTATTTTTATGATTTTGATCATATATCTTGTGACTATACCTTCGTTAAGGTCCTAAGGCGTATAAGACAGTTGATGATTGTTGTTGATTTTGGTTAAATATGCCAAATTACTATTTTATTTATGATTGTTATTCGGACAGCTGGTGGCATCTGTCTCTTGTTGCCATGGAGACATTCCGAACAAACATTCCGAAAAAACATTCCGAACAAACATTCCGAAAAAACATTCCAAACAAACATTCCGAACAAACATTCCGAAAAAACATTCCGAACAAACATTCCGAAAAAACATTCCAAACAAACATTCCGAACAAACATTCTGAACAAACATTCTGAACAAACATTCCGAGTGTTCATTCACCACTTTAATACTTTTTTATAAGCATGATTATCATGCTTATGAAAATGATGTATTCTATTCTGTTGGGACAGTGATCACAGGATTTCTGGCTCAGCTAATTTAAATATATTTTACAGGTAAGGTTTGACTATTCCAAATTTGGAAATCTGCCCACTTGACAGCCTGGACTTTAAATACTTCCAGTAAGACATCCCACCATGCTGTATTAGCTGATAATACTTATTAGTATAGGCTACCTCTATTTTTCTGGAGGTATCACTCTTAGTGTAATGAGATGCTTAATGGTGCATTTGTTTGATTTCATGTGAAAATAACCGACAGGAAGTGGTCACGCAAGGTGTTTTTGATATTAATTAGGTATGAGAACCTTAAATTAGAAGCCAAAGATGTTATTCTTAATAACGATAACAAAAACAAAACAATACATAGAATTGTCAACTTATTAATTCTACAAGGGAAATTGAATTTCCATAAAGCAAAATTTTCTAAATCTCTGCCAGCTTTTATTCACTTCAGAATTGAATTTCGGATCTTTTTTGAGTCTATCCAAATGATTAATAATAAGAAAACTATTTATTTAGCTGATTTACTGCAAGAGTTTTTCAAGGAAATATGATTATATAACCTTCACTCCATTTCATATTGCCTTTGTATTATATTTGATCTATTTTATTTAATTTTCTTTTATAATTATGAATTAAATGCCCTTTTTAAATTGTATATATATATATATATATATATATATATATATATATATATATATATCAATTGTATCATTATAATTATTATTATTATTTACTTTAATTAGTAAGTTTGCAATGTTCCCTGGTTGGAAATGATTATTTTTGTGTATGATGCCGAATTATTCCAACACTGTACTTTATGCAGCGAAAGTGCGGCGTATCTGAAAAAAATTAATATTATTAGATTTTCAACCTCTGTGTGGAGTGAGAGATCGTCCTGTGTGCCGTGGAAAATTATCCGATTTTACTTAATTGGTCCAACAAAATTATTTTATTGAGTTACTGCAAATAATTTGCCATTGTTGCTCATCTGTGCCTCCAAAGTGATGAGTGACAGAGATATTAAATACTATTCTGTGTCAGTAGGTGGCAGTATAGCCCAATAATGACCTTGTTGATTTAAGCCAATAGAATTACTGCCACCTTTCACGCTCATTTCTTCACTTCCTGTCAGCGTTGTGTTCATCTAAACAGACCGAGGTTACACACTAAGTGAGTATAAACACATTGACAGACTCCATTTTATATTATAAATTATAAACATACTGTATTAGGCTACAATGTGTCACTTTATAACATTTTTGGTTGGCGGTGTGCCGGCGGATTTTCTGAATGTATAAAATGTGCCAAAATGGGGTCTATAGAACAGCAACGTTATGCACTAGTTGCAACCATCTTGAGTAGGAACACAATGCTTTAAAACATGAAATAAGTACTCTACTAGGATCTATGAGGAAGACAACTCACCAGTATTCTGTCGCCGTCTGTGATGGCGTTGAGACGATGAGCGATGCGTTCTCTGAACTTGTCCCGTATGGTTTTCTGGATCAGTTCATCTGTCCTGCAGAGACACGGCACACGTATTAAACATAGGGATTCAACATACCATAATATGACTTTTATCACTTCTTTCAACATACCATAATATAACTTTATCACTTCTTTCAACATACCATAATATGACTTTTATCATTTCTTTCAACATACCATAATATGACTTTTATCACTTCTTTCAACATACCATAATATGACTTTTATCACTTCTTTCAACATACCATAATATGACTTTTATCACTTCTTTCAACATACCATAATATTACTTTTATCACTTCTTTCAACATACCATAATATGACTTTTCATCACTTCTTTCAACATACCATAATATGACTTTTATCACTTCTTTCAACATACCATAATATGACTTTTATCACTTCTTTCAACATACCATATGACTTCATCACTTCTTTCAACATACCATAATATGACTTTTATCACTTCTTTCAACATACCATAATATGACTTTCATCACTTATTTCAACATACCATAATATGACTTCATCACTTCTTTCAACATACCATAATATGACTTTATCACTTCTTTCAACATACCATAATATGACTTTTGTATGATGTTTTTGGACGTCCTATAGTCTGATTGTTGTAGTCCACCTCAGCGTGCTAGCGTAGCAGCAATGCTCTCCTTAATGACAGCTGACCACTACACCTCTCTGTTCTGACACCCGGTTAGCAAAATACACAGATTCCCTAAACTCAGACAATATGTCAGGACCTTTCATATTGGATCAATAATACACAAGATGTCAATATTGACCTTGTAGTTGAAAAAGGAGCCTCATATAAGAATGATATTTCCTCCATATGGAGTCTGTTCATCTGTATTCAGACATCGACTAGTTTTGACTGATAATATGGCAGCAGCAGGAAAACAACAAGAGCTACGGTGAGTTGTTAAAACCTTTCTTTTTAGTAAACTCCTTTTTAGTAAACACCTTAACATTAAGTGTTTTACTGTTATATGTCAACAAGATTCAACAAGACGTTTCCACCTGGCTATACCCAATGTTTACATCTGTTGTGGTATTTATGCAAATTAGCACATATGTAATTACATTATGCACCGTTTGCCCATGTTAACATACGCTAAAGGTTAAAATGTTTACCCTATTCACGTGAGAAAAAGAATGAATAGGCGAATGAAAAGGCTATATTTGGGTCTTTTTTTAAACTTTCCCCTACTGGGATTTATTTTCCTTACTCAGGACATATTAAGGATACAAAATCAGTTGAGTTTGCTTCTGTTGCCATTTGTTAAAGGTTGACCCCTATTTTGGCTTAAAATGACTGGACTAATTTCCAATGTGTGACCTCGATGAGTCATCTTGTACTTTCCATCCGAGTCGTTGAGATACACATACATATACACATATATATTAGGGCTGTCAATCGATTGCAAAATGCAATCGAATAAATTACAGACTATGATTAATTAATCTAAATTAATTGCATATATAATTCTTGCTGTGAAATATTTTAAATATTTCAATTCAAATGAATCAATGAATAATAAAGTTAAAATATCTCTTATTATTTTCACTGTTCAAATGACTTCAATGACTATATGTATATATATATATATATATATATATATATATATATATATATATATATATATATATATATATACATATATATATATATATACATATATACATGACCTAATATGCTGAGGAAATAAATTCAAAAGGGTATTTTACAACAACTCTGAATGCACTGTGAGGCTGTAGATTACCAGCTTCATTGAACGCACCGTCTCTCGTCTGTGTTCCGACAGAAACAGTCAAACTTTAGCGTTAGCTGTTTAATCAGCTGCTAGCTAGCAGAAGGCTAACGTTACCTGCTGTTGAGTGTAGTGTTAACCAGAGACTGTTAAAGAAACTTCTGTTGAGCATTCTCTCGTCTTCCTCCTTCATTTACCAGTTGAATGGCAGCTAGACCGGCTCCGGGTGAAAGGTCAATATGGAATGGATTAATCTGCATTAATTCTTTTAACGCAGTATTTTTTCTCAGATTAATTCATTTAAATGAAAGCGTTATTTTGACAGCCTTAATATATATATATATATATATATATATATATATATATATATATATATAGATATATAATCCTGGATGTTTATCAGCTTTACTCAGTAATTTAGATCCTGATCAGTTTGATCAGCTTCCTGTTTCAGTCACACCTTTAAACCAACGGATGCTGACTCATTTCAACACTGCAGTCACAGGTTTGTAACTTTACCTCCCTACAGAGATAGACCTTTTAGTTAAAGAGTAAGATCCTTTTAGTTTAACGTGAAACAGCCCCGAAATCACCATCACCAAACTACACCAGACTCCATGTAAATAATCAGGACTTTTAGCGTGTATAGAGCCAGACTCCATGTAAATAATCAGGACTTTTAGTGTGTATAGAGCCAGACTCCATGTAAATAATCAGGACTTTTAGCGTGTATAGAGCCAGACTCCATGTAAATAATCAGGACTTTTAGCGTGTATAGAGCCAGACTCCATGTAAATAATCAGGACTTTTAGCGTGTATAGAGCCAGACTCCATGTAAATAATCAGGACTTTTAGCGTGTATAGAGCCAGACTCCATGTGAATAAACAGGTCTTTGGGTGAATTAAAGGTTTATTTCAACCAGACCAGAGTGGTGATTGTTGGAACAGTGGAAAGATGACCCAAGATGGCTTTTGGTAGTTTTATTTAGTTTTTTTCCACTTTGAATGAAGTGTGTTTTACGATGATAAAAGTACTGATTATTTACATGGAGTCTGGTGTAGAGTACTAACAGTAGTGATACTGGATAGAGAGCTGATGCTGCAAAGTTTCCTGTGATGTTGAGATAAAGAAGTAATGTTTGGTAAAGTTAGTTTAGTTGCTATGGTGATATTATCAGTGTTCCAGAACTCTAAGTACAACACTCCACACACACACACACACACACACACACACACACACACACACACACACACACACACACACACACACACACACACACGCACACACACGTTCAAGTCAAGACCAGCAATTTAAAAAAAGTGAGTTTCTGTCAGTCAGCGTCCACTAAAAGTTCTGTTGTTGCTGCTGACAGACTCAGATTATTATTCTAAGAGTCTGACAACATTATGGGATGGATCCCTACAGAGATTGACCTTTTAGTCGGTGTGAATGCTGAAGGCCTTATTTTGCACATTTTTCAAAATAGAAACTACATTCAAAACATTCAGCTTGATTCAGACTCAAGCGCTACTTTTTATAATATTCATAATTTCTGAAATATTTAAAGCGGATGGACTGAATGTTCAAAGTTGACACATTTTCATACATTTTCAACTGCTAGCTACTCATTCATACATTCACCGAGAAACTCCATTCAAACTTTACAACGTTCCCCATCTTTCATACATTCAGGGTTGGTATTCAACTTTTAAATCCCATTAGTACTTTTTAAAATACTCAGTCTTCTTTGAGGCTTAGAACAAATGCCTTTCTACCATTTTTACATTGGTGTGTATGGGATGGAATGTTCAGACTCAGAGGGCAGGGCCCAACTGGCAGAGTGGGAAGAGGCAGAAGCTAAAGTCTCTTTACCTTGTGATACCATCCACAGTTTTAACTCTTCATACATTACCTTTACATCAAAATGTAGATAATCTTGTGCCCGTTCTACCAATGTGCTCACGGAGGCAATCTGACTTTCACACGAGGCACAGTGAGCTTCCAAGTGAAGCCGTGTCCACCAACTGCCGCACTGCCTCCTGTACTAAATCCCACCAGAAATACCAGGAGGAGAAGAGAAACGCGCCCTTTTCAGACAGCTCCTGTCCTCACATTTCTTACACAACACTCACCATTCTTACACAGCATGATCAGCAGAGTGTCATATCTCTCACAGTATTAAACATTAAGCGATAGGAGTTACGGTTTCTGAGCTAGGAGCAGGACTATCAAAGGTGTTCCAGAGCCTCGTCTTGGTGTTAAGGCCTGAGGTCAGTTATCAGAGTCAGTCAGTTGGTCAGTTAGTCCATCATGTCTTCCTCTCTTCCTCTCCTCTTCCTCTCTATGGACTATGTAGGGTATCTCCACATGTAAATGGGTGAATTAAGGGTTTATCTCAACCAGACCAGAGTGGTGATTGTTGGAACAGTGGAAAGATGAACCAAGACGGCTTTTGGTAGTTTTATTTAGTTTCTGTCCACTTTGAATAAAGTGTGTTTTACGATGATAAAAGTCCTGATTATTTACATGGAGTTTGGTGGATTTGGTGATGGTGATTATCGGAGCTGTTTTACGCCAAGGTATACCCACCGTTTGTTGAAATAGGGCTTATCATGGTCTCCTCTAGATGTAGATAGGTGGGCAAACACATTTTTTGTCTCAGTGCATGCATTGTTTCAGTCCGGTGAACCTTTGTTGCCGTTAGCATGTCGTGAGTAAAAGTGAGCCAACAACAACAGCAAAACAACCTAATTACTTCTTGTGGCTGCGTATTCACAACAAGTACAAATAGCAACGCAAAATAAGACTAGACGATTTCCTAGGCAGATATTGATTTGGGACTATATTGGGTGGAAGCAGCCAGCCGAAGCACTGCTACTTGGCGCAGAGATCACGCAGCTGTTACGGCCGAGGCTCTGACCCAAAACACAGAGAATCACAGGCAGACACAGTGGGCAAAGCACGAGGAAATACAGGAAAGTACTGACGTGAACAAACAAGGTAGCTATCACACTGACTGGGAGACAAGTTAACATATTGGTAGCTGTAAAGATCTGGCGCCGAAGATGAGTTCTGCCCGGGTCAAAATACTGCAGCAGTCCTAAGTTGAATCAACTAGATACAGCTGAGGTAGATCGCCCAGCCACGACCTTTGATCTACTTTCCGGACCACCAGCAACACACACAGGACGGAGAGGAGCTGCGTGCTTTGGGAATAAAACGACAGGAGGAGGAGGATCGGTAGATCGCTGAACAGCCTGAGGACGTGAGGATGAAAGCCAACAGATCTGGTGGTGGGAGTGTGGGGAATATGCCGACTGAAATAGAGTGTCTGTGATGTGGCGAGTGGGACAACGTACCGCCGGACAAGATGAGCGTGCTGCCGACAGTTGTGTCACAGCTACCGAGGATTTCTCAGCGTTGATCCATCCTGCAGTCCTCAACTTTTTTTTCCGGTGTGATAAAGTCAACTGGGAAAAATGCCGAATGGCCCCAATAAACAGCTGTCCACAGAGTAAGTGATTACTGTAAACATGACGCATGGTTATTTTACGGGATAGATCTATCGATAGATCGATAGATTAGACCTGTACTCACAGAGTTGCTGCATGATATCTCTGCGCCAATAAGTAGCAGTGGTTCGGCTGTAGGCTGCTTCCACCCAATATAGTCCCAAATCAATATCTGCCTAGGAAATCGTCTAGTCTTATTTTGCGTTGCTATTTGTACTTGTTGTGAATACGCAGCCACAAGAAGTAATTAGGTTGTTTTGTTGTTGTTGGCTCACTTTTACTCACGACATGCTAACGGCAACAAAGTATTCCTTTCACTATGCTAAGCTAAGCTAACGGCGGCTCCACCAGACTGAGACAATGCCTGCACTGAGACAAACAATGTGTTTGCCCTCCTATCTCCATCTAGAGGAGACCGTGATCAGCCCTATTTCAACAAACGGTGGAGTATTCTTTAATACTGGACCAAAGGTAAAAAAAAAAACACATTTAAACCCGTAAATTGCTCTGTTTTTGTTTTGTTATTCACATTTCTGGAAACATTCACTTTAATATAAAATGATGTTATACGAGTATCAGCCAATCAGCACTCGCCACGACACGCAGCAGCCTCAAGCAGAAGCTTTATGCTGCGAAAAAGACTTGAAGAAAAGCAACAAAACTTCAATTAAAGCGATAAAAATACGTCCCTAAACCCGTAAACTGCTGTTTTCTTATATTTCTGGAAACCTTCACACATGCACGCACACACACCTCTCTCTCTCATCTCTGACTAAGGTGTGAAGACACGTCACCAGCTGTGGTTGTAGACTCACGTAAAGGACATTTACTGGGTAGAGCTGATGCTGCAAACTTTCCTCTGATGATGAGATAAAGAACTCATGTTTGTAACAACAGGAAAACAGCAGCTGCTGATGAGCGTTGTCATGGTGATCTGATGACGTTGGCGTAGAGCGTATATATGAGCTGAGTGGTGTCAGTGTGTGTCGACCTCGGAGCAGAATGGCTGCAGTCACAGAGCTCTCCTTCCTGCTGTTTGCTCTCATCAACTACATCCATGCACAAGAACGGGTCATCATCAGAAATGAAGGATGGTCTCACACCTTCAACCTCCCCGAGAACACCGACTCCTGCCTGATCTCCAGATCTGTTGGTGAGGAGAAGCTGGTCCTGTGGAACACCTCTGACCTCTGGTCCACCACCTCTGACCTCTGGTCCAACACCTCTGACCTCTGGTTCACCTCCTCTGATCTCTGGTCCAACAGGTCCTCAGTACCTGAAGACCTGAAACGACGACTTGTCAGCGATGTGAAAACTTCTTCTTACACCATCCTCAACCTGACCCGTTCAGACTCCGGCCGGTACCGAGAGGAGTGTTGGACTGAGGGCAACGTGACGCATGACAACAACTTCACTATCACTGTTTGTTCTTCATATGGTGAGAGATTTATCACAGCGAGACTTGGAGAAACAGTGGACCTGCCATGTGAGGGAGCAGCTGATAATCTGGATGTCCAGTGGCTCAAACAGGACTCTGGATATGGAACATGGAGCAGAGTTTTTGGGGACAATACGACATCAGTGATGGACGATGTTAGAGGAAGATACCAAGTGGTGACAAACACATCAACTCTTCGTGTTTCCAACGTCACAGCAACAGACTTTAGAGGGTACAACTGTCTGGTGATGAACCAACAGCAGTGTGTTGGCAGTCACACTTCAGGGTTGAGACAGTCTGAGGTAATCTACCACTCAGTAGGAGAGACCGCTGTGTTGCCGTGCTCTATCGCTGACTCCACTGATGAACAGCCCCCACGTTGGTCTAAACTGTTCTCTCGCCTAAAACTACACAACCAGACTGATCCTTCAGTAGACCAGAACTACTCGCTGGTGTTTTCATCTCTAATGTTAAATCACTCAGGTCACTACTACTGTGAAGCCTCTGGGAGAGTGCAAGATTATCATCTGCTGGTGTGCCCCAAATCTGCCCCCCCTGCTGTAGAGCTCTTCTCAGAGGGAGAAGAAGTCACTCTCAGATGCAGAGATTGGGGAGAGGATAAGAAATCTGGTAGGGGGCATTATTGGTTTATCAAGTCGAACCGAACAGAGGGAAAAATCTTTAGAGTAATGTATGATCAGAGAATGAGCAGAGTGATCTGGTACCGTGATAATGGGAGCCTGGTTATCTCTAATATCTCAGTGGGAGATGCAGGGGAGTACTGGTGTGTAGTTACTGACCCACATGATCAGTGTGAGTCAACAGAGAGAAGTGTGTTAGTGTACATTGAGCCCTTTGGGATTTACTCCACCTTCTTCAAAGTGCGATGCTCAGGTCTCAGTGTCCTGCTGCTGATGCTCTGTGCTGCTGTAGTCGCTGTGAACCTGAGGACACGGAGAGGAGCGCAGCTTTAATATGCAGATATCATCATTTCATCATCGGCTTTAATACAGCCTGGTATACACTGGCTTTAACACAAGGGACGGGACACATTCATGCAGAGAAAACATTTAGACTACAACACAAAAGACAGAAATGATGTGAAATAAGACATAAATACCCAATAATCATTATTATAATAATATAAAATAAGTTCTGAATGTTAGAAGTGAACATTTGATCCTGACAGGGTGCAGATGTTCCCTCATCGTCTGTTAGTATGTTGTGTATATATGTAGATGATGTTTTATTGTATATATTGAGTTTTTTTTTCCTGACTGTGTGTGTGTGTGTGTGTGTGTGTCCAGATGTGTTATTGTAAATCTAAAGATTATGTGATGTATATTATATATGAAGGAATATATATTAGTTGTATCTTGCAGTGTTGTCAGTGTTATAAACGTGTTATTATATCTTGTTCTATATGTAAAATTTACTAACATGTAAAAAGAAATTCTAAAAATGTCGAAAAAAGCTAAAAAAAATTGTTTTTTAAAGGAACATTTTGAAAAAAGCCCCAAAATGTTGTGACCAAATAGTAAATGTTGAGTGAGAGCAGAGTGCAGGAACGTCAGATTAAAACAGGCCGACGTAGTGCAGCTTTAACTCAGTTTTCTCTGTTAAAAGTAGTTTTTTATTTTGCTGTTGATTGCTTTGTTTTGATGCTTTTATTCTGAAAAGATTTAACCAGGTAGCTGTTGTGATCTGAATTTAATGTTTGTTGTTGTTGTTGTGATATTTTCCTGAGAATTCGTGCTGTTTCTATATGATTTTTTGGCTTCTATGTTCATGTGTGTTTATGATATTCAAATGTATCAGAGAAATGTCTCAATAAATCCAAATTAAAGCAGAAACATGTGACGTTTTACTGCCACCTGGTGGCTCAAAACAGACACAAAAAGACATTTTATATATTTACAGTATTTCTAAATTGCTAAAACACTTTTTTTACAAGCACGCACACACACACACACACACACACACACACACACACACACACACACACACGGACACACGGACACACATTGTCTTTAATACATTTATAATAGTTGTATGTTGCAGTGTTGTCAGTGTTATAAACGTGTTATTATATCTTGGTCTATATCTATAATCTATCGTCTGTATAAGAAACATTATTCATAAACAATACAACTTGTGATTTCTGATTAATTATTATAAGCAACATATCTGATAGGGTACTGGTGCAATATATATATATATATATATATATATATATATATATATATATATATATATAATAGGTCCCATATTAGAAAGGCTCGGTCCCATATTTGTCAGTTAGCAGATGATCTGTATCAGTGTTTTATTATAAAGTTTATGAAATAAAAGGTGTTCTACTTTGTCTCAGCTCCAGCTCTGAGTCTCACTTCATGTCCCGCCCACAACACTCTCTGGTTGGTAGATGTTAGATGAGTATCAGCCAATCAACACTCACCACTGAGTCTCACTTCCTGTCCCGCCTACAACACTCTCTGATTGGTAGATGTCAGACCAGTACGGTGAGTGGATTGTGATAACCTACTGAAGTAGACTGTCATGTGACTCTAACGTGTGGATTGACTACACCGTCGCCAGTGTACATCGTAGTTGATAAGTACGCCGCCACACCTGGGCGCCGTCGCCAGACATGACCCCCCCCCCCAAAAAAAAAGTATGGAGTGAATTCAAGTTGTTATAGCCTACAGGTTAAAATGTCTTTCAATTCATCCAACATGTTCCAGGCCCTTCATCCTTTATAAAAGTTACTCTAAGTACTAACAGTATACAATTATTCAATATATTAAATAGTAGTACATCATCAGCTGATGTAACCTGCACTGTAGGAAGAATGAATTGTAACTCTAACATTGATTGAACATTGGCGCCATCTACTGGATCATTTACACTAGTTGCCTTAATGTTTAAGCTTCACAGATCTGTTTACATGTAACTTTATGTACGTATGTGTATATGCACTATGCATGTATATACTTGATTATATACTAACTTATATCTGTGTACATAGTAGTCAAACGTTCATGTGTAACGTTACCTTGTTCATCTTTGTTTTTAGCCGTAAAGTTATGTCTGTTTCTGTGTTAAAGCAACACAAAGACAGACTCACATTCCCTTGTGTTTACACTTATGGGCCAATAAAGCAGTTTCTGATAAAAATACAAAATATACTGTAAGTTCTTTATTTATTAAGTATCTTTGCAGATACCTCCAATAAACATAAAAATCTGATTTGAGTGAAAGGCCCCACGATCTCAGTGTGTGGGCTGGTACTCTGTTCTTTATCTAGTTGGTAATAAACCAGCAGAGATATGAAGACCAGCCACATCACTGACTTATTTATTATATAAATGTCCCTCAAGCATCTTCATATTTTGTTTTAACGTTAGAATACCCTTAAGGCAACCAAGCTCCCCAGCTATATAAGCTGTTATTTTTATGATTTTGATCATATATCTTGTGACTATACCTTCGTTAAGGTCCTAAGGCGTATAAGACAGTTGATGATTGTTGTTGATTTTGGTTAAATATGCCAAATTACTATTTTATTTATGATTGTTATTCGGACAGCTGGTGGCATCTGTCTCTTGTTGCCATGGAGACATTCCGAACAAACATTCCGAAAAAACATTCCGAACAAACATTCCGAAAAAACATTCCAAACAAACATTCCGAACCAACATTCTGAACAAACATTCTGAACAAACATTCAGAGTGTTCATTCACCACTTTAATACTTTATTATAAGCATGATTATCATGCTCATAAAAAATATGTATTCTATTCTGTTGGGACAGTGATCACAGGATTTCTGGCTCAGCTAATTTAAATATATTTTACAGGTAAGGTCTGACTATTCCAAATTTGGAAATCTGCCCACTTGACAGCCTGGACTTTAAATACTTCCAGTAAGACATCCCACCATGCTGTATTACCTGATAATATTTATTAGTATAGGCTACCTCTATTTTTCTGGAGGTATCACTCTTAGAGTAATGAGATGCTTAATGGTGCATTTGTTTGATTTCATGTGAAAATAACCAACAGGAAGTGGTCACGCAAGGTGTTTTTGATATTAATTAGGTATGAGAACCTTAAATTAGAAGCCAAAGATGTTATTCTTAATAACGATAACAAAAACAAAACAATACATAGAATTGTCAACTTATTAATTCTACAAGGGAAATTGAATTTCCATAAAGCAAAATTTTCTAAATCTCGGCCAGCTTTTATTCACTTCAGAATTGAATTTCGGAACTTTTTTGAGTCTATCCAAATTATTAATAATAAGAAAACTATTTATTTAGCTGATTTACTGCAAGAGTTTTTCAAGGAAATATGATTATATAACCTTCACTCCATTTCATATTGCCTTTGTATTATATTTGATCTATTTTATTTAATTTTCTTTTATAATTATGAATGAAATGCCCTTTTTAAATTGTATATATATATATATATATATATATATATATATATATATATATATATATATATATATATATATATATATATATATATATATCAATTGTATCATTATTATTATTATTATTATTTACTTTAATAAGTAAGTTTGCAATGTTCCCTGGTTGGAAATGATTATTTTTGTGTATGATGCCGAATTATTCCAACACTGTACTTTATGCAGCGAAAGTGCGGCATATTTGAAAAAATGAATATTATTAGATTTTCAACCTCTGTGTGGAGTGAGAGACCGTGAGAGATCGTCCTGTGTGGCGTGAGAGATCGTCCTGTGTGGCGTGAGAGATTGTGAGAGATCGTCCTGTGTGCCGTGAGAGATCGTCCTGTGTGGCGTGGAAAATTATCCGATTTTACTTAATTGGTCCAACAAAATTATTTTATTGAGTTACTGCCAATAATTTGCCATTGATGCTCATCTGTGCCTCCAAAGTGATGCCTGGCAGAGATATTAAATACTATTCCGTGTCAGTAGGTGGCAGTATAGCCCAATAATGACCTTGTTGATTTAAGCCAATAGAATTACTGCCACCTTTCACGCTCATTTCTTCACTTCCTGTCAGCGTTGTGTTCATCTAAACAGACCGAGGTTACACACAAAGTGAGTATAAACACATTGACAGACTACATTTTATATTATAAATTATAAATATACTGTATTAGGCTACAATGTGTCACTTTATAACATTTTTGGTTGGTGGTGTGCCGGCGGATGTTTTGAATGTATAAAATGTGCCAAAATGGGGTCTATAGAACAGCAACGTTATGCAGCAGTTGCAACCATCTTGAGTATGAACACCATGCTTTAAAACATGAAATAAGTACTCTACTAGGATCTATGAGGAAGACGACTCACCAGTATTCTGTCGCCGTCTGTGATGGCGTTGAGACGATGAGCGATGCGTTCTCTGAACTTGTCCCGTATGGTTTTCTGGATCAGTTCATCTGTCCTGCAGAGACACGGCACACGTATTAAACATAGGGATTCAACATACCATAATATGACTTTCATCACTTCTTTCAACATACCATAATATGACTTTCATCACTTCTTTCAACATACCATAATATGACTTTATCACTTCTTTCAACATACCATAATATGACTTCATCACTTCTTTCAACATACCATAATATTACTTTTATCATTTCTTTCAACATACCATAATATGACTTTTATCACTTTTTTCAACATACCATAATATGACTTTTATCACTTCTTTCAACATACCATAATATGACTTTTATCACTTCTTTCAACATACCATAATATGACTTCATCACTTCTTTCAACATACCATAATATGACTTTTATCACTTCTTTCAACATACCATAATATGACTTTCATCACTTCTTTCAACATACCATAATATGACTTTTCTATGATGTTTTTGGACGTCCTATAGTCTGATTGTTGTAGTCCACCTCAGCGTGCTAGCGTAGCAGCAATGCTCTCCTTAATGACAGCTGACCACTACACCTCTCTGTTCTGACACCCGGTTAGCAAAATACACAGATTCCCTAAACTCAGACAATATGTCAGGACCTTTCATATTGGATCAATAATACACATGATGTCAATATTGACCTTGTAGTTGAAAAAGGAGCCTCATATAAGAATGATATTTCCTCCATATGGAGTCTGTTCATCTGTATTCAGACATCGACTAGTTTTGACTGATAATATGGCAGCAGCAGGAAAACAACAAGAGCTACGGTGAGTTGTTAAAACCTTTCTTTTTAGTAAACTCCTTTTTAGTAAACACCTTAACAGTAAGTGTTTTACTGTTATATGTCAACAAGATTCAACAAGACGTTTCCACCTGGCTATACCCAATGTTTACATCTGTTGTGGTATTTATGCAAATTAGCACATACGTAATTACATTATGCACCGTTTGCCCATGTTAAAATACGCTAAAGGTTAAAATGTTTACCCTATTCACGTGAGAAAAAGAATGAATAGGCGAATGAAAAGGCTATATTTGGGTCTTTTTTAAAACTTTCCCCTACTGGGATTTATTTTCCTTACTCAGGACATATTAAGGATACAAAATCAGTTGAGTTTGCTTCTGTTGCCATTTGTTCAAGGTTGACCCCTATTTTGGCTTAAAATGACTGGACTAATTTCCAATGTGTGACCTCGATGAGTCATCTTGTACTTTCCATCCGAGTTGTTGAGATACATATACATATACACATATATATTAGGGCTGTCAATCGATTGCAAAATGCAATCGAATTAATTACAGACTATGATTAATTAATCTAAATTAATTGGATATATAATTCTTGTTGTGAAATATTTTAAATATTTCAATTCAAATGAATCAAGGAATAATAAATTTAAAATATCTCTTATTATTTTCACTGTTCAAATAATGACTATATATATATATATATATATATATATATATATATATATATATATATATATATATATATATATATATATATATATACATGACCTAATATGCTGAGGAAATAAATTCAAAAGGGTATTTTACAACGACTCTGAATGCACTGTGAGGCTGTAGATTACCAGCTTCATTGAACGCACCGTCTCTCGTCTGTGTTCCGACAGAAACAGTCAAACTTTAGCGTTAGCTGTTTAATCAGCTACTAGCTAGCAGAAGGCTAACGTTACCTGCTGTTGAGTGTAGTGTTAACCAGAGACTGTTAAAGAAACTTCTGTTGAGCATTCTCTCGTCTTCCTCCTTCATTTACCAGTTGAATGGCAGCTAGACCGGCTCCGGGTGAAAGGTCAATATGGAATGGATTAATCTGCATTAATTCTTTTAACGCAGTATTTTTTCTCAGATTAATTCATTATTATTTTGACAGCCCTAATATAAATATATATAGATATATAATCCTGGATGTTTATCAGCTTTACTCAGTAATTTAGATCCTGATCATTTTAATCAGCTTCCTGTTTCAGTCACACTTTAAACCAACGGATGCTGACTCATTTCAACACTGCAGTCACAGGTTTGTAACTTTACCTCCCTACAGAGATAGACCTTTTAGTTAAAGAGTAAGATCCTTTTAGTTTAACATGAAACAGCCCCGAAATCACCATCACCAAACTACACCAGACTCCATGTAAATAATCACTACTTTTAGCGTGTATAGAGCCAGACTCCATATAAATAATCACTACTTTTAGCGTGTATAGAGCCAGACTCCATGTAAATAATCACTACTTTTAGCGTGTATAGAGCCAGACTCCATGTAAATAATCACTACTTTTAGCGTGTATAGAGCCAGACTCCATGTAAATAATCACTACTTTTAGCGTGTATAGAGCCAGACTCCATGTAAATAATCACTACTTTTAGCGTGTATAGAGCCAGACTCCATGTAAATAATCACTACTTTTAGCGTGTATAGAGCCAGACTCCATGTAAATAATCACTACTTTTAGCGTGTATAGAGCCAGACTCCATGTAAATAATCACTACTTTTAGCGTGTATAGAGCCAGACTCCATGTAAATAATCACTACTTTTAGCGTGTATAGAGCCAGACTCCATGTAAATAATCACTACTTTTAGCGTGTATAGAGCCAGACTCCATGTAAATAATCACTACTTTTAGCGTGTATAGAGCCAGACTCCATGTAAATAATCACTACTTTTAGTGTGTATAGAGCCAGACTCCATGTAAATAATCAGGACTTTTAGCGTGTATAGAGCCAGACTCCATGTAAATAATCACTACTTTTAGCGTGTATAGAGCCAGACTCCATGTAAATAATCACTACTTTTAGCGAGTATAGAGCCAGCATATCTCCACATGTAAATGGGTGAATTAAAGGTTTATTCCAACCAGACCAGAGTGGTGATAGTTGGAACAGTGGAAAGTTGAACCAAGACAACTTTTGGTAGTTTTATTTAGTTTTTTTCCACTTTTAATGAAGTGTGTTTTACGATGATAAAAGTACTGATTATTTACATGGAGTCTGGTGTAGAGTACTAACAGTAGTGATACTGGATAGAGAGCTGATGCTGCAAAGTTTCCTGTGATGTTGAGATAAAGAAGTAATGTTTGGTAAAGTTAGTTTAGTTGCTATGGTGATATTATCAGTGTTCCAGAACTCTAAGTACAACACTCCCACACACACACACACACGCACACACACACACACACACACACGCACACACACACACACACACACACACACACACACACGCACACACGCACACACGCACACACACACACACACACACACACACGCACACACACACACACACACGTTCAAGTCAAGACCAGGAATTTAAAAAAAGTGAGTTTCTGTCAGTCAGCGTCCACTAAAAGTTCTGTTGTCACTGCTGATAGACTCAGATCATTATTCTAAGAGTCTGACAACATTATGGGATGGATCCCTACAGAGATAGACCTTTTAGTCAGTGTGAATGCTGAAGGCCTTATTTTGCACATTTTTCAAAATAGAAACTACATTCAAAACATTCAGCTTGATTCAGACTCAAGCGCTACTTTTTATAATATTCATAATTTCTGAAATATTTAACGTTTAGTATTTTTGTCCCATTAAAGCGGATGGACAGAATGTTCAAAGTTGACACATTTTCATACATTTTCAACTGCTAGCTACTCATTCATACATTCCCCGATAAACTCCATTCAAACTTTAAAATGTTCCCCATCTTTCATACATTCAGGGTTGGTATTCAACTTTTAAATCCCATTAGTACTTTTTAAAATACTCAGTCTTCTTTGAGGCTTAGAACAAATGCCTTTCTGCCATTTTTACATTGGTGTGTATGGGATGGAATGTTCAGACTCAGAGGGCAGGGCCCAACTGGCAGAGTGGAAAGAGGCAGAAGCTAAAGTCTCTTTACCTCATGATACCATCCACAGTTTTAACTCTCCATACATTACCTTTACATCAAAATGTAGGGAATATTGTGACCTTTCTAACAATGTGCTCACGGAGGCAATCTGACTTTCACACGAGGCACAGTGAGCTTCCAAGTGAAGCCGTGTCCACCAACTGCCGCACTGCCTCCTGTACTAAATCCCACCAGAAATACCAGGAGGAGAAGAGAAACGCGCCCTTTTCAGACAGCTCCTGTCCTCACATTTCTTACACAACACTCACCATTCTTACACAGCATGATCAGCAGAGTGTCATATCTCTCACAGTATTAAACATTAAGCGATAGGAGTTACGGTTTCTGAGCTAGGAGCAGGACTATCAAAGGTGTTCCAGAGCCTCGTCTTGGTGTTAAGGCCTGAGGTCAGTTATCAGAGTCAGTCAGTTGGTCAGTTAGTCCATCATGTCTTCCTCTCTTCCTCTCCTCTTCCTCTCTATGGACTATGTAGGGTATCTCCACATGTAAATGGGTGAATTAAGGGTTTATCTCAACCAGACCAGAGTGGTGATTGTTGGAACAGTGGAAAGATGAACCAAGACGGCTTTTGGTAGTTTTATTTAGTTTCTGTCCACTTTGAATAAAGTGTGTTTTACGATGATAAAAGTCCTGATTATTTACATGGAGTTTGGTGGATTTGGTGATGGTGATTATCGGAGCTGTTTTACGCCAAGGTATACCCACCGTTTGTTGAAATAGGGCTTATCATGGTCTCCTCTAGATGTAGATAGGTGGGCAAACACATTTTTTGTCTCAGTGCATGCATTGTTTCAGTCCGGTGAACCTTTGTTGCCGTTAGCATGTCGTGAGTAAAAGTGAGCCAACAACAACAGCAAAACAACCTAATTACTTCTTGTGGCTGCGTATTCACAACAAGTACAAATAGCAACGCAAAATAAGACTAGACGATTTCCTAGGCAGATATTGATTTGGGACTATATTGGGTGGAAGCAGCCAGCCGAAGCTCTGCTACTTGGCGCAGAGATCTGAGAGCTGTTACGGCCGAGGCTCTGACCCAAAACACAGAGAATCACAGGCAGACACAGTGGGCGAAGCACGAGGAAATACAGGAAAGTACTGACGTGAACAAACAAGGTAGCTATCACACTGACTGGGAGATAAGTTAACATATTGGTAGCTGTAAAGATCTGGCGCCGAAGATGAGTTTCGCACAGGTCTAAATACTGCAGCAGTCCTAAGTTGAATCAACTAGGTACAGCTGACTTAAATCGCCCAGCCACGACCTTTGATCTACTTTCCGGACCGCCAGTAACACACACACAGGACGGAGAGGAGCTGCGTGCTTTGGGAATAAAACGACGGGAGGAAGATCGGTAGATCGCTGAACAGCCTGAGGACGTGAGGATGAAAGCCAACAGATCTGGTGGTGGGAGTGTGGGGAATATGCCGACTGAAATAGAGTGTCTGTGATGTGGCGAGTGGGACAACGTACCGCCGGACAAGATGAGCATGCTGCCCGCAGTTGTGTCACAGCTACCGAGGATTTCTCAGCGTTGATCCATCCTGCAGTCCTCCACTTTTTTTTTTCCGGTGTGATAAAGTCAACTGGGAAAAATGCCGAATGGCCCCAATAAACAGCTGTCGACAGAGTAAGTGATTACTGTAAACATGACGCATGGTTATTTTACGGGATAGATCGACCCATATTAGACCTGTACTCACAGAGTTGCTGCATGATATCTCTGCGCCAATAAGTAGCAGTGCTTCGGCTGGCTACTTCCACCCAATATAGTCCCAAATCAATATCTGCCTAGGAAATCGTCTAGTCTTATTTTGCGTTGCTATTTGTACTTGTTGTGAATACGCAGCCACAAGAAGTAATTAAGTTGTTTTGTTGTTGTTGGCTCACTTTTACTCACGACATGCTAACGGCAACAACGGATTCCATTCACTACGCTAAGCTAAGCTAACGCCGGCTCCGCTGGACTGAGACAATGCCTGCACTGAGACAAAAAATGTGTTTGCCCACCTATCTACATCTAGAGGAGACCGTTATCAGCCCTATTTCAACAAACGGTGGCGTATTCTTTAATACTGGACTAATGTAAAAAAAACAACATTTAAACCCGTAAATTTCTCTGTTTTTGTTTTGTTATTCACATTTTTGGAAACATTCACTGTAATATAAAATGATGTTATACGAGTATCAGCCAATCAGCACTCACCATGACACGCAGCAGCCTCAAGCAGAAGCTTTATGCTACGAAAGACTTGAAGAAAAGCAACAAAAAGTTCAATTAAAGCGACAAAAATACATCTCTAAACCCGTAAAATGCTGTTTTCTTATATTTCTGGAAACCTTCACACACACACACACACGCACACACACACACACACACACACACACACACACACACACACACACACACACACACACACACCTCACATCTCTGAATAAGGTGTGAAGACACGTCACCAGATGTGGTTGTAGACTCACGTAAAGGACATTTATTACTTGATAGAGAGCTGATGCTGCAAACTTTCCTCTGATGATGAGATAAAGAACTCATGTTTGTTAACAACAGAAAAACAGCAACTGCTGATGAGGGTTGTCATGGTGATCTGATGACGTTGGCCTAGAGCGTATATATGAGCTGAGTGGTGTCAGTGTTTGTCGACCTCGGAGCAGAATGGCTGCATTCACAGAGCTCTCCTTCCTGCTGTTTGCTCTCATCAACTACATCCATGGACAAGAACGGGTCATCATCAAATGGGAAACACAGTCTTACACCTTCTTCCTCCCCAAGAACACCAACTCCTGCCTGATCTCCAGATCTGTTGGTGAGGAGAAGCTGGTCCTGTGGAACACCTCTGACCTCTGGTCCAACACCTCTGACCTCTGGTCCAACAAGTCCTCACTACCTGGAGACTTGAAACGACGACTTGTCAGCTCGGTGAAAAGTTCTTCTTACACCATCCGCCGCCTGACCCGTTCAGACTCCGGTCGGTACCGAGAGGAGTGTTGGACTGAGGGCAACGTGACGCATGACAACAACTTCACTATCACTGTTTGTACTACTTCAATAGATGAGAGAGATATCACAGCGAGACTTGGAGAAACAGTGGACCTGCCATGTGAGGGAGCAGCTGATAATCTGGATGTCCAGTGGCTCAAACAGGACTCTAGATATAAAACATGGAGCAGAGTTTTTGGGGAGAAGACGACATCAGTGAAGGACGATGTTACAGGAAGATACCAAGTGGTGACAAACACATCAACTCTTCGTGTTTCCAACGTCACAACAACAGACTTTACACACTATAGATGTCTGGTGATGGACCAAAAGCAGTGTGGTAGCTGTCAGACTGTACGGTTGCACATACAGATTGAGGTAATCTACCACTCAGTGGGAGAGGCCGCCGTGTTGCCGTGCATTATTGCTGACTCCACTGATGAACAGCCACCACGTTGGTCTAATCTGATCTCCACTGACCTAGGACAACTAAACCAGACTGATCCCTCAGTAGACCAAAACTACTCGCTGGTGTTTTCATCTCTAATGTTAAATCACTCAAATTGGTATGCCTGTGAAACCTCTATGAGACTGCAATATTATTATCTACTGGTGTGTCCCAAATTTGGCCCCCCTGATGTACAGCTCTTCTCAGAGGGAGAAGAAGTCACTCTCAGATGCAGAGATTTGGGAAAGGGTGATGACCATGGTTGGGGTAAGAGGCATGATTGGTTTATCAAGTCGAACCGAACAGAGGGAAGAATCTTTAGAGTAACGTCTAATGAGAGCATGAGCAGAGTGAGCTGGTATGATGAGAACCTGGTTATCTCTAATATCTCAGTGGGAGATGCAGGAGAGTACTGGTGTGCAGTTACTGACCTATATTATGAGTGTGAGTCAACAGAGAGAAGTGTGTTAGTGTACTTTGAGCCCTTTGGGATTTACTCCACCTTCTTCAAAGTGCGATGCTCAGGTCTCAGTGTCCTGCTGCTGATGCTCTGTGCTGCTGTAGTCGCTGTGAACCTGAGGACACGGAGAGGAGCGCAGCTTTAATATGCAGATATCATCATTTCATCATCGGCTTTAATACAGCCTGGTATACACTGGCTTTAACACAAGGGACGGGACACATTCATGCAGAGAAAACATTTAGACTACAACACAAAAGACAGAAATGATGTGAAATAAGACATAAATACCCAATAATTATTATTATAATAATATAAAATAAGTTCTGAATGTTAGAAGTGAACATTTGATCCTGACAGGGTGCAGATGTTCCCTTATCGTCTGTTAGTATGTTGTGTATATATGTAGATGATGTTTTATTGTATATATTGAGTTTGTTTATTTTTTTCCTGGCTGTGTGTGTGTGTGTGTGTGTGTCCAGATGTGTTATTGTAAATCTAAAGATTATATGATGTTGTATATTATATATGAATATATATTAGTTGTATCTTGCAGTGTTGTCAGTGTTATAAACGTGTTATTATATCTTGTTCTATATCTATAATTGACGAAAATGTAAAAAAAAATTATAAAAATGTCGAAAAAAGCTAAAAAAAATGTTTTTTAAAGGAATATTTTGAAAAAAGCACCAAAATGTTGTGACCAAATAGTAAATGTTGAGAGAGAGCAGAGTGCAGGAACGTCAGATTAAAACAGGCCGACGTAGTGCAGCTTTAACTCAGTTTTCTCTGTTAAAAGTAGTTTTTTATTTTGCTGTTGATTGCTTTGTTTTGATGCTTTTATTCTGAAAATATTTAACCAGGTAGCTGTTGTGATCTGAATTTAATGTTTCTTGTTGTTGTTGTGATATTTTCCTGAGAATTCGTGCTGTTTCTATATGATTTTTTGGCTTCTATGTTCATGTGTGTTTATGATATTCAAATGTATCAGAGAAATGTCTCAATAAATCCAAATTAAAGCAGAAACATGTGACGTTTTACTGCCACCTGGTGGCTCAAAACAGACACAAAAAGGCATTTAATATATTTACAGTATTTCTGAATTGCTAAAACACTTTTTTTACACACGCACACACACACACACACACACACACACACACACACACACACACACACACACACACACACACACACACATTGTCTTTAATACATTTATAATAGTTGTATGTTGCAGTGTTGTCAGTGTTATAAATGTGTTATTATATCTTGGTCTATATCTATAATCTATCGTCTATATAATAAATATTATTCATAAACAATACAACTTGTGATTTCTGATTAATTATTATGAGTGACATATCTGATAGGGTACTGGTGCAATATTTATATATATATATATATATATATATATATATATATATATATATATATATATATATATATATATATATATATATATATATATATATAATAGGCCACATATTAGAAAGGCTCGGTCCCATATTTGTCAGTTAGCAGATGATCTATATCTGCGTTTTATTATAAAGTTAATGAAATAAAAGATGATCTACTTTGTCTCAGCTCCAGCTCTGAGTCTCACTTCATGTCCCGCCCACAACACTCTCTGGTTGGTAGATGTTAGACCAGTACTAACAGTATAAAAATAATACAATATATTAAATAGTAGTACATCATCAGCTGATGTGACCTGCACTGTAGGAAGAATGAATTGTAACTCTAACATTGATTGAACATTGGCGCCATCTACTGGATCATTTACACTAGTTGCCTTAATGTTTAAGCTTCACAGATCTGTTTACATGTAACTTTATGTACGTATGTGTATATGCACTATGCATGTATATACTTGATTATATACTAACTTATATCTGTGTACATAGTAGTCAAACGTTCATGTGTAACGTTACCTTGTTCATCTTTGTTTTTAGCCGTAAAGTTATGTCTGTTTCTGTGTTAAAGCAACACAAAGACAGACTCACATTACCTTGTGTTTACACTTATGGGCCAATAAAGCAGTTTCTGATAAAAATACAAAATATACTGTAAGTTCTTTATTTATTAAGTATCTTTGCAGATACCTCCAATAAACATAAAAATCTGATTTGAGTGAAAGGCCCCACGATCTCAGTGTGTGGGCTGGTACTCTGTTCTTTATCCAGTTGGTAATAAACCAGCAGAGATATGAAGACCAGCCACATCACTGACTTATTTATTATATAAATGTCCCTCAAGCATCTTCATATTTTGTTTTAACGTTAGAATACCCTTAAGGCAACCAAGCTCCCCAGCTATATAAGCTGTTATTTTTATGATTTTGATCATATATCTTGTGACTATACCTTCGTTAAGGTCCTAAGGCGTATAAGACAGTTGATGATTGTTGTTGATTTTGGTTAAATATGCCAAATTACTATTTTATTTATGATTGTTATTCGGACAGCTGGTGGCATCTGTCTCTTGTTGCCATGGAGACATTCTGAACAAACATTCCGAACAAACATTCCAAACAAACATTCCGAACAAACATTCCGAACAAACATTCCGAGTGTTCTTTCACCACTTTAATACTTTTTTATAAGCATGATTATCATGCTTATAAAAATGATGTATTCTATTCTGTTGGGACAGTGACCACAGGATTTCTGGCTCAGCTAATTTAAATATATTTTACAGGTAAGGTCTGACTATTCCAAATTTGGAAATCTGCCCACTTGACAGCCTGGACTTTAAATACTTCCAGTAAGACATCCCACCATGTTGTATTACCTGATAATACTTATTAGTATAGGCTACCTCTATTTTTCTGGAGGTATCACTCTTAGAGTAATGAGATGCTTAATGGTGCATTTGTTTGATTTCATGTGAAAATAACCGACAGGAAGTGGTCACGCAAGGTGTTTTTGATATTAATTAGGTATGAGAACCTTAAATTAGAAGCCAAAGATGTTATTCTTAATAACGATAACAAAAACAAAACAATACAGAGAATTGTCAACTTATTAATTCTACAAGGGAAATTGAATTTCCATAAAGCAAAATTTTCTAAATCTCGGCCAGTTTTTACTCACTTCAGAATTGAATTTCGCAACTTTTTTGAGTCTATCCAAATTATTAATAATAAGAAAACTATTTATTTAGCTGATCTACTGCCAGAGTTTTTAAAGGAAAAGTGATTATATAACCTTCACTCCATTTCATATTGCCTTTGTATAATATTTTGTCAATTTTATTTAATTTTCTTTCCTAATTATGTATTAAATGCCCCTTTTAAATTTAAATTAAAGAATTTTAATTTAATTTCACCGCATAAAGTACAGTGTTGGAACAATTCGGCATCATACACAAAAATAATCATTTCCAACCAGGGAACATTACAACCTTACTTATTAAAGTAAAAAATAAATGATAATAATAATAATAAAATTGATATATATATATATATATATATATATATCTATATATATATATCTATATATATATATATATATATATATATATATATATATATCTATCTATCTATCTATCTATCTATCTATCTATATATATATATATATCTGAAAAAATGCAGCCCCCGCATAAACATTGAAGTATGTGATCACATAATCACGTTTTTCTGGAGGGACTGGTTAGTCACATCATGTTCAACCACTGTGTGGAGTGAGAGATCGTCCTGTGTGCCGTGAGAGATCGTCCTGTGTGGCGTGGAAAATTATCTGATTTTACTTAATTGGTCCAACAAAATTATTTTATTGAGTTACTGCAAATAATTTGCCATTGTTGCTCATCTGTGCCTCCAAAGTGATGAGTGACAGAGATATTAAATACTATTCCGTGTCAGTAGGTGGCAGTGTAGCCCAATAATGACCTTGTTGATTTAAGCCAATAGAAGTACTGCCACCTTTCAGGCTCATTTCTTCACTTCCTGTCAGCGTTGTGTTAATCTAAACAGACCGAGGTTACACACTAAGTGAGTATAAACACATTGACAGACTACATTTTATATTATAAATTACATAAATACTGTATTAGGCTACAATGTGTCACTTTATAACATTTTTGGTTGGTGGTGTGCCGCCGGATTTTCTGAATGTATAAAATGTGCCAAAATGGGGTCTATAGAACAGCAACGTTATGCAGCAGTTGCAACCATCTTGAGTAGGAACACCATGCTTTAAAACATGAAATAAGTACTCTACTAGGATCTATGAGGAAGACGACTCACCAGTATTCTGTCGCCGTCTGTGATGGCGTTGAGACGATGAGCGATGCGTTCTCTGAACTTGTCCCGTATGGTTTTCTGGATCAGTTCATCTGTCCTGCAGAGACACGGCACACGTATTAAACATAGGGATTCAACATACCATAATATGACTTTATCACTTCTTTCAACATACCATAATATGACTTTCATCACTTCTTTCAACATACCATAATATGACTTTTATCACTTCTTTCAACATACCATAATATGACTTTTATCACTTCTTTCAACATACCATAATATGACTTTTATCACTTCTTTCAACATACCATAATATGACTTTTGTATGATGTTTTTGGACGTCCTATAGTCTGATTGTTGTAGTCCACCTCAGCGTGCTAGCGTAGCAGCAATGCTCTCCTTAATGACAGCTGACCACTACACCTCTCTGTTCTGACACCCGGTTAGCAAAATACACAGATTCCCTAAACTCAGACAATATGTCAGGACCTTTCATATTGGATCAATAATACACAAGGTGTCAATATTGACCTTGTAGTTGAAAAAGGAGCCTCACATAAAAACGATATTTGACTCCATATGGAGTCTGTTCATCCACATTCGTACACAGTAACACATGTATTCCTTTAAAAGATTATTCATAACCATGAACTGGTGTAGACGCTCCATATTCAGAGAGAGTTGATTGTTGATATATGATCTCAACGCTAGATGGGAGAAATTCTTACACAATGTAGGTTTAAGCGTTTATGTGTATGTATAATAATGAAGTATTACTACACATTCTTATTCATAATAGCCACTGTTTTATGAATCAGAGTTTTAGTTGATAATTATTTATCATTTAAGGGGAAAATAACTATTAAAAAATATTTCTACACTTTTATTCGCTTTTTATTTTTGCTATTTTTTTGTTTGCTTTATTCTTAAAAATAAATATAATTTACGTGATGTTTGTGGTTTTGTATATACTGCACACGGTTGTTTTGTATTCACTAAATGTTTTTTTTCTTTTTGATTTGATTTCTGTTTCTTTGTCAGATTAATAACTGATCCAAGCTGAGAGAGTGAGTGCTGAGCGCTGTAAGATAAAATGTCCTGCAGCCTGGGAAGGCCTCGACTTCTCTCCTCCTGTCTAGTATGTGTGAGATAAGACGTGTCCAGATTTACTGCCCCTGATAAACATTCAGAACAGAATGCACCTAATGAAATATCTTAAAGTAAGAGACAATATTTAGGCCATGAGAGAAGAAGAGAATGAGAGCGATCCCAAGGCTGGCGTGCAGCTACGCTATCTTCTCAGAGACAGAAAGTCTGAGGGAGATCTAACCGATTGGTCCCAGACGCAAGGACGGAAGGAAGAACCTGAAGAAGAATAAAAGAATAGAGAAATGAAAGGTCCGGGTCAGACCTGGAGAGACTTGTTGGTGGTAGGGTGAGAGAGTCTTGAAGGAGCTACTGATCCATATGCATATGATTGTCTGCTTGCAATATCATTTTACTAAAAGATATATTATAGTTTAACTGACCGAATCGTGACTATTCATTTCCTGGTCTGCCATTCAACGAACACAAAAAGGGTAAAAGAGGAGAAGTTGACCGAAGGGGGCAAAAAAAGACTCTGGCCTTTTGAGCCGGGGTAAGATTGGATGCTCCCTTTTCTACAGCGCTGAAATCAAACTCACGTTCCCGAATGATTGTTTATTACATTACATTACATGTCATTTAGCTGACGCTTTCATCCAAAGAGACTTCCAATGAAGTGCTTTCTACTGTGAAGCTACAAACTGCAGACATGGATGGATGGTTGGAACTGTCAGCGTGTTGTTAGTGTGAGAAAGGCTGCAGAGCAGAAAGCCACACAGCCCGTCTGCTGCAGGAGAGGAACTGCTGATTGGCTGGCAACAGATGTTTATGATATGTAATAACCACTGAGAACAGATTGATATCTGCTGCTGCTGGAACCACTCAGGAACTCCTCCTCCTCTCTGCAGCTGGGGGTCCTCTCTCACACACACACACACACACACACACACACAGACACACACACACACACACACACACACAGACAAAGAGAGACACACACACACACACACACACACACACACACACACACTCACACACACACACACACACACACACACACACACACAGACACACACACTCTCACACACACACACACACACACATACACACAGACAGACACACACACACACACACACACACACACACAGACACACACACACACATTCTCTCACACACACACACACACACACACACACACACACACACACACACACACACACACACACACACACACACACACACACACACATTCTCTCACACACACACACACACACACACACACACAGACAGACACACACACACACACACACACACACACACACACACACACACACACACACACACACACACACACACACACACACACGTACTCAGACACAAACACAACAACACACAAGAGTTTGTGTAAAACTGCATATACTCAGGTGTTGTCATATGAACTATAATGAAAAAGAATACACAGCAAAATGTTCCTCTAACTGGGCGATGTATCTCGGGAGATACAGAGTGGAACTTAGAAAATAAAGATCACATTTTGGAGAAAAACATGAACTGTGTCATTTTAGTCTAGATACATGAAAAATAGCAATGAATAATTGTTCCATCAAATGTATTTCTGCTGGTCCCTTTAGGAGTTAAAGTTGTTAAAGGCGGTTTGAGAGACTTCAGCAGCGACATGTTGACGTGTTCATGTGTTGTGGTGACCAGATAAACTCTCTGATCATCATCTTTACTTCCTCAACAAGTGAGGCAGCATGTGACCGCGTGACTTTATGAATTCATCATATAATAACCCTAAATATCATGTTTCCCAGACATAAATACCCAATAATTATTATTATAATAATATAAAATAAGTTCTGAATGTTAGAAGTGAACATTTGATCCTGACAGGGTGCAGATGTTCCCTCATCGTCTGTTAGTATGTTGTGTATAGAGCCAGACTCCATGTAAATAATCACTACTTTTAGCGTGTATAGACCCAGACTCCATGTAAATAATCAGGACTTTTAGCGTGTATAGAGCCAGACTCCATGTAAATAATCACTACTTTTTGTGTGTATAGAGCCAGACTCCATGTAAATAATCACTACTTTTAGCGTGTATAGAGCCAGACTCCATGTAAATAATCACTACTTTTAGCGTGTATAGAGCCAGACTCCATGTAAATAATCACTACTTTTAGCGTGTATAGAGCCAGACTCCATGTAAATAATCACTACTTTTAGCGTGTATAGAGCCAGACTCCATGTAAATAATCACTACTTTTAGCGTGTATAGAGCCAGACTCCATGTAAATAATCAGGACTTTTAGCGTGTATAGAGCCAGACTCCATGTAAATAATCACTACTTTTAGTGTGTATAGAGCCAGACTCCATGTAAATAATCACTACTTTTAGCGTGTATAGAGCCAGACTCCATGTAAATAATCACTACTTTTAGCGTGTATAGAGCCAGACTCCATGTAAATAATCACTACTTTTAGCGTGTATAGAGCCAGACTCCATGTAAATAATCAGGACTTTTAGCGTGTATAGAGCCAGACTCCATGTAAATAACCACTACTTTTAGCATGTATAGAGCCAGACTCCATGTAAATAATCACTACTTTTAGTGTGTATAGAGCCAGACTCCATGTAAATAATCACTACTTTTAGCGTGTATAGAGCCAGACTCCATGTAAATAATCAGGACTTTTAGCGTGTATAGAGCCAGACTCCATGTAAATAATCACTACTTTTAGCGTGTATAGAGCCAGACTCCATGTAAATAACCACTACTTTTAGCATGTATAGAGCCAGACTCCATGTAAATAATCACTACTTTTAGCGTGTATAGAGCCAGACTCCATGTAAATAATCACTACTTTTAGCGTGTATAGAGCCAGACTCCATGTAAATAATCACTACTTTTAGCGTGTATAGAGCCAGACTCCATGTAAATAATCAGGACTTTTAGCGTGTATAGAGCCAGACTCCATGTAAATAATCACTACTTTTAGCGTGTATAGAGCCAGACTCCATGTAAATAATCAGGACTTTTAGCGTGTATAGAGCCAGACTCCATGTAAATAATCACTACTTTTAGCGTGTATAGAGCCAGCATATCTCCACATGTAAATGGGTGAATTAAGGGTTTATTCCAACCAGACCAGAGTGGTGATTGTTGGAACAGTGGAAAGATGAACCAAGACGGCTTTTGGTAGTTTTATTTAGTTTCTGTCCACTTTAAATGAAGTGTTTTTTACGATGATAAAAGTAGTGATTATTTACATGGAGTCTGGTGTAGAGTACTAACAGTACAAAGAGAAAAATGGCAAAAACTTCAATAAAAGCGACAAAAAAACACATTTAAACCTGTAAATTGCTCTTTCTGTTTTGTTATTTATATTTCTGTAAACATTCACTTTAATATAAAATGATGTCAGACGAGTATCAGCCAATCAGCACTCACCATGACACGCAGCAGCCCCAAGCAGAAGCGTCTCCAGCTCCGGGCCAGTCCCCCTAAATTTAGAGCGCTCCTTTAATGAGCTGATGCTGCAAACTTTCCTCTGATGATGAGATAAAGATCTCATGTTAATAACAGGAAAAGAGCAGCAGCTGGTGAGGGTTGTCATGGTGATCTGATGACGTTGGCGTAGAGCGTATATATGAGCTGAGTGGTGTCAGTGGTTGTCGACCTCGGAGCAGAATGGCTGCAGTCACAGAGCTCTCCTTCCTGCTGTTTGCTCTCATCAACTACATCCATGGACAAGAACGGATCCTCATCGGAGGGGAAGGATGGTCTTACACCTTCAAGCTCCCCGAGAACACCGACTCCTGCCTGATCTCCAGATCTGTTGGTGAGGAGAAGCTCGTCCTGTGGAACACCTCTGACCTCCGGTCCAACACCTCTGACCTCTGGTCCAACAAGTCCTCAGTACCTGAAGACCTGAAACGACGACTTGTCAGCAATGTGAAAACTTCTTCTTACACCATCCTCGACCTGAACCGTTCAGACTCCGGCCGGTACCGAGAGGAGTGTTGGACTGAGGGCAACGTGACGCATGACAACAACCTCACTATCACTGTTTGTATGTCAACAGATATGAGCGATATCTCAGCGAGACTTGGAGGAACAGCGGACCTGCCATGTGGGGGAGCAGCTGATAATCTGGATGTCCAGTGGTTCAAACTGGACTCTAGATATGAGGAAGAAACATGGAGCAGAGTTTTTGGGGACAAGACGACATCAGTGATGGACGATGTTAGAGGAAGATACCAAGTGGTGACAAACACATCAACTCTTCGTGTTTCCAACGTCAAAACAACAGACTTTACACTGTACATCTGTCTGGTGATGAACCAACAGCAGTGTGTTAGCGGTTATGCTGTACGGTTGAGACTACAGGATGAGGTAATCTACGGCTCAGTAGGAGAGACCGCTGTTTTGCCGTGCACTATCACTGAATCCACTGATAAACAGCCCCCACGCTGGTCTAAAGGATCCACTGGCCTAGAACAACTAAACCAGACTGTTCCTTCAGTAGACCAGAACTACTCGCTGGTGTTTTCATCTCTAATGTTAAATCACTCGGGTCAGTACTCCTGTAGAGCCTCTATCAGAGAGCAAGTATATTATCTGCTGGTGTGCCCCAAATTTGGCCCCCCTGCTGTAGAGCTCTTCTCAGAGGGAGAAAAAGTCACTCTCAGATGCAGAGATAGGGGAAAGGGTTGGGGGCATGTTTGGTTTATCAAGTCGAACCGAACAGAGGGAAGAATCCTTAGTGTAACGTATGATCAGAGCATGAGCAGAGTGAGCAGGTATTATGATAAACTGGTTATCTCTAATATCTCAGTGGGAGATGCAGGAGAGTACTGGTGTGTAGTTATTGACCGATATTATCAGTGTGTGTCAACAGAGAGAAGTGTGTTAGTGTACATGGAGCCCGTTGAGATTTACTCCACCTTCTTCAAAGTGCGATGCTCAGGTCTCAGTGTCCTGCTGCTGATGCTCTGTGCTGCTGTAGTCGCTGTGATCCTGAGGACACGGAGAGGAGCGCAGCTTTAATATGCAGATATGATCATTTCATCATCGGCTTTAATACAGCCTGGTATACACTGGCTTTAACACAAGGGACGGGACACATTCATGCAGAGAAAACATTTAGACTACAACACAAAAGACAGAAATGATGTGAAATAAGACATAAATACCCAATAATTATTATTATAATAATATAAAATAAGTTCTGAATGTTAGAAGTGAACATTTGATCCTGACAGGGTGCAGATGTTCCCTCATCATCTGTTAGTATGTTGTGTATATATGTAAATTATGTTTTATTGTATATATTGAGTTTGTTTATTTTTTTCCTGACTGTCTGTGTGTGTGTGTGTGTGTGTCCAGATTTGTTATTGTAAATCTAAAGATTATGTGATGTTGTATATTATATATGACGGAATATTAATTGTCTTTAATGCATTTATAATAGTTGTATCTTGCAGTGTTGTCAGTGTTATAAACGTGTTATTATATCTTGTTCTGTATCTAAAACTGACTAAAATGTACAACAAATAATAAAAACGTTGAAAAAAGCTAAAAAATTGTGTTTTAAAGGAACTTTTTGAAAAAAGCACCAAACTGTTGTGACCAAATAGTAAATGTTGAGCGAGAGCAGAGTGCAGGAACGTCAGATTAAAACAGGCCGACGTAGTGCAGCTTTAACTCAGTTTTCTCTGTTAAAAGTAGTTTTTTATTTTGCTGTTGATTGCTTTGTTTTGATGCTTTTATTCTGAAAAGATTTAACCAGGTAGCTGTTGTGATCTGAATTTAATGTTTCTTGTTGTTGTTGTTGTGATATTTTCCTGAGAATTCGTGCTGTTTCTATATGATTTTTTGGCTTCTATGTTCATGTGTGTTTATGATATTCAAATGTATCAGAGAAATGTCTCAATAAATCCAAATTAAAGCAGAAACATGTGACGTTTTACTGCCACCTGGTGGCTCAAAACAGACACAAATAGGCATTTTATATATTTAATACGACATTACAAGCCCGCAGTTTCATGTTGTTTAAAATGTTAAATCCTCCACATCACTATGACATTCATTTGTTCACTTTAAACTGTAAAAGTGGAGGAAAATATACAATTTATCATGTTATTAACATGTGTTTTACGTGAAGGTATGTTTCTGAATTTTCTTTTGGAATCCACTCTGTTTGCCTCTTTCAGACATCTTAACGAATGCAGAATGCCTTTAAAACTCAGTAAAACGTGTTAATTTATTCACAAATTAGAACTTTACCTGCAGTAATTCTTGAATACTGACTCTAATATCACATTTTTTGCACTTATATTTTGCACAATCTTTTATATATATTTGTTAAAATCGTTTAAATGAATGTGCAAATTAAAAGACAAGACATAAATAAGTTATATTCTACATAATTTGTTTATTAAATGCTTTTAAAATGAGGTTTTAAGGGAATTAGCTTTCACTAATTTCAAAATAAAAGACACAACAATGGATATTTGGCTTCCAAACTAAATAACTTGGTTCAGACAGCAGTTTTTTGTGTTTATTTAGTGGTAAGTTAAGGATACAGTAACGCTATTATATTTTTGTTTAATATTTTGTGAAGAAAAAACAAAATTTCATTCGCAGTTTCCGCTGATATTTTTATTTTGAAAAACAAAATGAGCGGAAGGTGAATCTTCCTAGCTAACGGCTAGCTTGTTGCTAGGTTGCCAAACAAACGGCCGGTTAGCATTGTAGGCTATGAGACTAGCAGCAGCGACGCCGCTGTCAACACGCAATTATTCGACTTCACCGCAAAAAAAACCCGTCAATTTAAAAGAAATCCGACATGGAGACAAACGCCCCGAAATCTAGTGCAGTGTAGACAGTAGTATACAGTTGGATATACATTATACATTATATATAAATATGTGTTGTGCATTATCAGTTACCTTATAAGAGCAGAATAAATATGTAATATGAACAATGTATGAACATGTACAGATATGTGCAACGTAGTAGCAGTAACATTATACTAGTAGTAGAATATTATAGATGTATGCAGTGTATTAACACAGTATGTAATGGGAAAAACAGAATACATATGGATTTTCAGTATGAACCATATACACAGATGTGTATAGTATGTACAGATATGTGTCGGGAAAAGGTTAAAAATCATTTTGGGGAAAAACTACAAAAATATCGGAAAACGTGACAGAAAATTTGACGCAGCACACATACAGAGTATACATTAAAAAATAATAGAATACTACAAGAGAAAATATTTGAAATATAACTGAACTTAAAGACCAAAAAACTAACTAAAAACACACTAAATACACACACACACGCCATTATATATACTGTGTATATATATATATATATATATATATATGTATATATACATATATATATATACATATATATGTGTGTATATATATATGTGTATATATATATATATATATATATATATATATATATATATATATATATATATATGTGTGTATATATGTATATATTTCTCTATCTCTGTGGGGACCCGTCATTGACATAATGCATTCCCTAGCCCCTTACCCTCACCTTAACCATCACAACTAAATGCCTAACCTTAACCCTTATCCTCACCTTAACCATCACAACTAAATGCCTAACCCTTACCCTAACCTTAACCATCACAACTAAATGCCTAACCCTAACCCTTACCCTCACCTTAACCATCACAACTAAATGCCTAACCTTAACCCTTACCCTAACCATCACAACTAAATGCCTAACCTTAACCCTTACCCTAACCATCACAACTAAATGCCTAACCCTAACCCTTACCCTAACCATAACCATCACAACTAAATGCCTAACCTTAACCCTTACCCTAACCTTAACCATCACAACTAAATGCCTAACCTTAACCCTCACCCTAACCTTAACCATCACAACTAAATGCCTAACCTTAACCCTTACCCTAACTTAACCATCACAACTAAATGTCTAACCCTAACCCTTACCCTAACTTAACCATCACAACTAAATGCCTAACCTTAACCCTTACCCTAACTTAACCATCACAACTAAATGCCTAACCTTAACCCTTACCCTAACTTAACCATCACAACTAAATGCCTAACCTTAACCCTTACCCTAACTTAACCATCACAACTAAATGCCTAACCTTAACCCTTACCCTAACTTAACCATCAAAACTAAATGCCTAACCTTAACCCTTACCCTAACCATCACAACTAAATGCCTAACCTTAACCCTTACCCTCACCTTAACCTTATGATTATTATTATTATTATTATTATTTTATTATTGTTATAACTAATTTATTTAATCATTACAAATTGAATTGCTTGCCTCAAAATTTAAACACAGCGATACACATGCCATTGGTTTTATGCATTTTTACTAACAGTGTGATTTTATTCTAGGATGTATTTTAAGTTTATGTTTATCGTGTGGCACTTTATCTTTAAAGCACTTTTAAAGAAAGCACTTTTTACTAACTTTTAATGGTATATGTATATATGTTTTTTAAGCTCACAGGCAACCAATTCAGACAGTATTAATGACCTTTTAAAATATGTTTTACTTACCTTTTGAATTTGACAAGATCTTTTTAAAATTGGGCTAGAATCTTTTGTATTGATATGCCGGGCTATTTATTTTCAAAATATAGGTGTGTGTACATATATATATATTCAATTATTATTATTATTTTATTTAGTTGGCCAATTGTCTAGGAAAGATGTCAGGGCAGTGGTGGAGTTGACCTTTTATTTAAAGTTTTAAATCTCCCGCTGCTTGTCCTGTCCAGTGGTTCTTTTTACCTGTTTTTAACATATGGTCGTCTTTTAAACAGCGTTTTTAATATAACCAAACCAGGTTTTTTAAGGAGCGCTTTAAGTGTTTTATTCACACCAGTGGTCCCCTTGTGCCCGTGCCCTTCGCAGCACCCATCCTGGGCGCTGCGTTTTAACCCAAACCTAACCATAACCTAATTCTAAACCTAACCCTAAAACCAAGTCTTAATCCTCAAACAGCCCTTTAACCTTGTGGGGTCCAGCATTTTTGACCCCACAAGGCTGTGCAGACCCCACAAGTATACTGGATTCTCCGGTTTTTTGGACCCCACGAATATAGTAAAACAAGCACACACACACACACACACAACAGACACACACACACACAGAGACACAGACACACACACTCACACACACACACACACATGGACACACATTATCTTTAATACATTTATAATAGTTGTACGTTGCAGTGTTGTCTGTTATAAACGTGTTATTATATCTTGGTCTATATCTATAATCTATCGTCTGTATAAGAAACATACAACTTGTGATTTCTGATTATTTATTATAAGCAACATATCTGATAGGGTACTGGTGCAATATTTTTATATCACTTCATGTCCCGCCCACAACACTCTCTGGTTGGTAGATGTTAGACGTATATCAGCCAATCAACACTCACCACTGAGTCTCACTTCCTGTCCCGCCCACAACCCTCTCTGATTGGTAGATGTCAGACCAGTACGGCGAGAGGATTGTGATAACCTACTGAAGGAGACTGTCATGTGACTCTAACGTGTGGATTGACTACACGTCGCCAGTGTACATCGTAGTTGATAAATACGCCGCCACAACTGGGCGTTGTCGCCAGACATGCCCCCCCCCAAAAAAAAGTATGTAGTGAATTCAAGTTATTATAGCCTACAGGTTAAAATGTCTTTCAATTCATCCAACATGTTCCAGGCCCTTCATCCTTTATAAAGGTTACTCTAAGTACTAACAGTATAAAAATAATACAATAAATGAAGTTGTAGTACATCATCAGCTGATGTGAGCTGCACTGATAGAAGAATGAATTGTAACTCTAACATTGATTGAACATTGGCGCCATCTACTGGATCATTTACACTAATTGCCTTAATGTTTAAGCTTCACAGATCTGTTTACATGTAACTTTATGTACGTATGTGTATTTCCATTATGCATGTATATACTTGATTACATACTAACTTATATCTGTACATAGTAGTCAAACGTTCATGTGTAACGTGATTGCAGCGCAACACGGAGGAGAGTAAAGATGGAAAGCTCCTAAAGCTTAGTCCCATATAAATGCACGGATGATTTTTGTTTTATCGTTCGTAAAAAACAATATTGACCTTGTAGTTGAAAAGGAGCATCATATAAGAACGATATTTCCTCCATATGGAGTCTGTTCATCTGTATTCAGAGATCGACTAGTTTTAACTGATAATATGGCAGCAGCAGGAAAACAACAAGATTCACGGTGAGTTGTTAAAACCTTTCTCTTTAGTAAACTCTGGGTCTACAAACAATGTTCTCAATGCTGAGTTAATGTGTAGAGCTCCTGGAGACACTCGGAGCAAAGTCTCATGTTGTGTTGAGTCTTCTTAGTGGTTAAAAATAGATATTTTGAGGCTAGCATAAAAGTGCCCCTAGCTCTCCCATTCAAAAGGCCATTTGACCCAAAAACAAGAATACGGTGAATCTTAGAAGTGGCGATTCTGTCCTAAATATGCTTTTAAACTAAAGTTTGACTCAGGTACATTCACAAAAACACCCTAGGATGCATTTTGGCGAGAGTTACGCTTTAAGGACTCAGATTAGGGCCAAAACAACTTCATCCTTAACAGATATAACATTGTTTTGAATTAAATTATTTAAATTACATTGTGACTTTAGAGCTTACTGCAGCCGAAAACAGAGGCTTTATGCTCCATGTTTGTCCCATGCAACAATCCTGTTTGTATTAGTGGGATTCTTTGTAGGTCTTTCTATCCTAACATGACCAAGCACCCTCCAGTATTTAACAAGACGTTCTGCTTGGTCGGGTCATTTTTTTGCTACCGTTGAGTCCACATATTCAAGCTCCCAGTAAGTTCCAGCCACTTGTCAGTCATACACGCTGTTTTCCCTCTGCTATCCTCCTGTGCTACAACAATGACTGTACATTTCATACGCTGATCTAACCACTGGCCTTGTGTTAGTCTGTTGTCTGGTTAAAGTGCCAGTTTTAACACACAATAGAAGGTCAGCTCGTGTTGACCTGAGGAATGATGGACGTCTTCTTGTGCAGGTCGTGGAGGCCGATCTCTGAGGTCAGAACACCATCTATGGAGATCTTCCCCTGAGGCTCGGCCAGGAGGAAGAGAGCCGAGACCAGACAGCTTTTCCCAGCACCTGTTCTACCTGCATTACCAAGCTGACACACAGAAAACCAGGATCCGGTTTAATATATAAGCTTAGGTTTAACAAGATGAGAAATGAGCAGCATTCGGTCCTCTGAAGAGAAAGATGTCTGACCTTGTCTTTGGGTCGGAACACTGCTTTCAGGTTCTGCAGCACTAGCGGTCCTTTGGTGCTGTAGGGGAAGCTGACCTGGTCAAAGGTCACCAGGCCTTTGCCGGGCCAATCAGGAGGAGGACGCTTTCCCAGGGTGCCTCGCTCTCCAGTTCTCGACCAACCGACGTCATCTGAAAACAGTAGAGATTGGGGCTGAATGAGCGATTAATCGTCCCTCCGGAAAGACGCTAAGTTTTCTTGTGATTGTTGCGGGCAAAAATCCTTGATTATGCGGCACGTTTTCTTAAAAAATGCGATGGAATATGCCGTGTTCTCACTAGGCGAAATTACATCACTTCATAATGTTCCCATGGCAACAGGGGAAAATGGCTGCTCTTGTGTGAACACACACACACACAAACACACACACACACACACACACACACACACACACACACACACACACACACACACACACACACACACACACACACACACACACACACACACTCTCTCCCATGGTTGTGAATAACGTCTTAAATGAATCCATGTGTTCCTGAATTAGAGCTGCTGGTTATCTCTCAGTCTGATAAATTAAAGCAGTATTTGTCAGTTTAAAGTTGTTAAAGGCGGTTTGAGAGACTTCAGCAGCGACATGTTGACGTGTTCATGTGTTGTGATGACCAGATAAACTCTCTGATCATCATCTTTACTTCCTGAACAAGTGAGGCAGCATGTGACCGCGTGCAGATAACGCTTCTCTGGAACTCAAAAGATGAGTCCTGACCTTATGAATTAATCAGATAATAACCCTAAATATCATGTTTCCCACCCGTCGTACGTGTCTCTTAATAAGGGAGTTTCTGTCAGTCAGCGTCCACTAAAAGTTCTGTTGTTGCTGCTGACAGACTCAGATTATTATTCTACGAGTCTGACAACATTATGGGATGGATCCCTACAGAGATAGACATTTTAGTTAAAGAGTAAGATCCTTTTAGTTTAACATGAAACAGCCCCGAAATCACCATCACCAAACTACACCAGACTCCATGTAAATAATCAGGACTTTTAGCGTGTATAGAGCCATACTCCATGTAAATAATCACTACTTTTAGCGTGTATAGAGCCAGACTCCATGTAAATAATCAGGACTTTTAGCGTGTATAGAGCCAGACTCCATGTAAATAATCACTACTTTTAGCGTGTATAGAGCCAGACTCCATGTAAATAATCACTACTTTTAGCGTGTATAGAGCCAGACTCCATGTAAATAATCACTACTTTTAGCGTGTATAGAGCCAGACTCCATGTAAATAATCACTACTTTTAGCGTGTATAGAGCCAGACTCCATGTAAATAATCAGGACTTTTAGCGTGTATAGAGCCAGACTCCATGTAAATAATCACTACTTTTAGCGTGTATAGAGCCAGACTCCATGTAAATAATCACTACTTTTAGCGTGTATAGAGCCAGACTCCATGTAAATAATCACTACTTTTAGCGTGTATAGAGCCAGACTCCATGTAAATAATCACTACTTTTAGTGTGTATAGAGCCAGACTCCATGTAAATAATCACTACTTTTAGTGTGTATAGAGCCAGACTCCATGTAAATAATCACTACTTTTAGCGTGTATAGAGCCAGACTCCATGTAAATAATCACTACTTTTAGCGTGTATAGAGCCAGACTCCATGTAAATAATCACTACTTTTAGCGTGTATAGAGCCAGACTCCATGTAAATAATCACTACTTTTAGCGTGTATAGAGCCAGACTCCATGTAAATAATCACTACTTTTAGCGTGTATAGAGCCAGACTCCATGTAAATAATCACTACTTTTAGCGTGTATAGAGCCAGACTCCATGTAAATAATCAGGACTTTTAGCGTGTATAGAGCCAGACTCCATGTAAATAATCACTACTTTTAGCGTGTATAGAGCCAGACTCCATGTACATAATCAGGACTTTTAGCGTGTATAGAGCCAGACTCCATGTAAATAATCACTACTTTTAGCGTGTATAGAGCCAGACTCCATGTACATAATCAGGACTTTTAGCGTGTATAGAGCCAGCATATCTCCACATGTAAATGGGTGAATTAAAGGTTTATTTCAACCAGACCAGAGTGGTGATTGTTGGAACAGTGGAAAGATGAACCAAGATGGCTTTTGGTAGTTTTATTTACTTTGAATGAAGTGTGTTTTACAATGATAAAATCACTATTTCCATTGAGTCTGGTCTAGAGTACTAACAGTACAAAAAGAAAAATGACAAAAACTTCAATAAAAGCGACAAAAAAACATTTAAACCCGTAAATTGCGGTTTCTGTTTTGTTATTTATATTTCTGGAAACATTCACTTTAATATAAAATGATGTCAGACGAGTATCAGCCAATCAGCACTCACCATGACACGCAGCAGCCTCAAGCAGAAGCGTCTCCAGCTCCGGGCCAGTCCCCCTAAATCTAGAGCGCTCCTTTAATGAGTCATTTAGGAACTCTAATACCTGAACAGGCAGAAACAGACCATAATAAGTTCAAGTTCAAGTGTAGTTAAAAGTGAAGAGTACAAAGACACACACACACACACACACACACACCCTCTCTCTCTTATCTCTGAATAAGGTGTGAAGACACGTCACCAGCTGTGGTTTTAGGGTCGTGTAAAGGACATTGATTTCTGGGTAGAGCTGATGCTGCAAACTTTCCTCTGATGATGAGATAAAGAACTCATGTTTGTTAAAAACAGGAAAACAGCAGCTGCTGATGAGGGTTGTCATGGTGATCTGATGACGTTGGCGTAGAGCGTATATATGAGCTGAGTGGTGTCAGTGTTTGTCGACCTCGTAGCAGAATGGCTGCAGTCACAGAGCTCTCCTTCCTGCTGTTTGCTCTCATCAACTACATCCATGCACAAGAACGGATCATCGTCAGAGAGGAAGGATGGTCTCACACCTTCAACCTCCCCGAGAACACCGACTCCTGCCTGATCTCCAGATCTGTTGGTGAGGAGAAGCTGGTCCTGTGGAACACCTCTGACCTCTGGTCCAACACCTCTGACCTCTGGTCCAACACCTCTGACCTCTGGTCCAACACCTCTGACCTCTGGTCCAACAAGTCCTCAGTACCTGAAGACCTGAAACGACGACTTGTCAGCGATGTGAAAACTTCTTCTTACACCATCCTCAACCTGACCCATTCCGACTCCGGCCGGTACCGAGAGGAGTGTTGGACTGAGGGCAACGTGACGCATGACAACAACTTCACTGTCACTGTTTGTTCTTTAGATCGGACAAAGAAATATATCTCAGCGAGACTTGGAGAAACAGTGGACCTGCCATGTGAGGGAGCAGCTGATACTCTGGATGTCCAGTGGCTCATAGAGGACTCTAGATATGAGGAAGAAACATGGAGCAGAGTTTTTGGGGCCAATATGACATCAGTGTTGGACAATGTTAGAGGAAGATACCAAGTGGTGACAACGACATCAACTCTTCGTGTTTCCAACGTCACGATAACAGACGTTACACAGTACAGATGTCTGGTGATGAACCAACAGCAGTGTGTTAGCAGTTACCTTGTAGAGTTGCACCTTTTGATTGAGACAATCTACTGCTCAGTGGGAGAGACCACTGTGCTGCCGTGCTCTATCGCTGACTCCACTGATGAACAGCCCCCACGGTGGTCTAAATGGTTAACTGACCTAGATCTACACAACCAGACTGATCCTTCAGTAGACCAAAACTACTCGCTGGTGTTTTCATCTCTAATGTTAAATCACTCAGGTCTGTACGTCTGTAAAGCCTCTAGGAGACGGCAACATTATCATCTGGTGGTGTGCCCCAAATTTGGCCCCCCTGCTGTAGAGCTCTTTTCAGAGGGAGAAGAAGTCACTCTCAGATGCAGAGATTGGGGAAAGGGTACGCTGTATTTTTGGTTTATCAAGTCGAACCGAACACAGGGAAGAATCTTTAGTGTACATCCAGATCAGAGCATTAGCAGAGTGATCTGGTACTATAATAATGGGAGCCTGGTTATCTCTAATATCTCAGTGGGAGATGCAGGGGAGTACTGGTGTGTAGTTACTGATGCTGATTTTCAGTATGTGTCAACAGAGAGAACTGTGTTAGTGTACTTTGAGCCCTTTGGGATTTACTCCACCTTCTTCAAAGTGCGATGCTCAGGTCTCAGTGTCCTGCTGCTGATGCTCTGTGCTGCTGTAGTCGCTGTGAACCTGAGGACACGGAGAGGAGCGCAGCTTTAATATGCAGATATCATCATTTCATCATCGGCTTTAATACAGCCTGCTATACACTGGCTTTAACACAAGGGACGGGACACATTCATGCAGAGAAAACATTTAGACTACAACACAAAAGACAGAAATGATGTGAAATAAGACATAAATCCCCAATAATTATTATTATAATAATATAAAATAAGTTCTGAATGTTAGAAGTGAACATTTGATCCTGACAGGGTGCAGATGTTCCCTCATCGTCTGTTAGTATGTTGTGTGTGTGTGTGTGTGTGTGTGTCCAGATGTGTTATTGTAAATCTAAAGATTATGTGATGTATATTATATATGAAGGAATATATATTAGTTTTATCTTGCAGTGTTTACAGTGTTATAAACGTGTTATTATATCTTGGTCTATATATAAAATTGACTAAAATGTAAAAATGTCGAAAAAAGCAAAAAAAAAAGTGTTTTAAAGGAATATTTTGAATAAAGCACCAAAATGTTGTGACCAAATAGTAAATGTTGAGCGAGAGCAGAGTGCAGGAACGTCAGATTAAAACAGGCCGACGTAGTGCAGCTTTAACTCAGTTTTCTCTGTTAAAAGTAGTTTTTTATTTTGCTGTTGATTGCTTTGTTTTGATGCTTTTATTCTGAAAATATTTAACCAGGTAGCTGTTGTGATCTGAATTTAATGTTTCTTCTTGTTGTTGTGATATTTTCCTGAGAATTCGTGCTGTTTCTATATGATTTCTTGGCTTCTATGTTCATGTGTGTTTATGATATTCAAATGTATCAGAGAAATGTCTCAATAAATCCAAATTAAAGCAGAAACATGTGACGTTTTACTGCCACCTGGTGGCTCAAAACAGACACAAAAAGACATTTTATATATTTACAGTATTTCTGAATTGCTAAAACACTTTTTTTACACACACACACACACACACACACACACACACACACACACACACACACACACACACACACACACACACACACACACATACATAGAAATGATGTGAAATAAGACATAAATACCCAATAATTATTATTATAATAATATAAAATAAGTTTTGAATGTTAGAAGTGAACATTTGATCCTGACAGGGTGCAGATGTTCCCTTATCGTCTGTTAGTATGTTGGGTATATATATATATATATTAGTGGTGGGCTGTTGTCGGCGTTAACGTTGTCGAGCTGGTCTCTAGGCGACTACGCAGCTCTGATGACTTCACCTTGATATTTTAGCGTGGATGTTTACAGCCTGCTGACTGTAAAACAGTTCAAAATGAATGTTTAACTGAATAAACAGTCAGTAACAGTGTTTCCCACATAGACTAATGTGCGGCGGTGCGCCTCACATTCATCACCGCCTGCCGCACTTGCGTTTATTAATTTGTTTTAACGCTATTTAAAACATGCAGCTATTCGTTCAGCAGCATATTTCCTTCCCTGCTCTCCTCCGTCTCTCTGTCACTTGCGTCTGCCAGTGTGTTAACGTCAGAGTCCCGACCGACTCTCAGCAAACCAGAGATTTCTCCGCTTTAGAAAGTTAACTAGTCGTAGTTAGTTTGTGATGCATTCTGGGAACAGGGGATGAGCCCCGGGTCTAATGCGCCACCTGGCTGGAGAAACCCGTTCTCAGAGACTTACTTTTAGTCATTATTTGGGTAGCACACATATTCTGAATGCCTTCGGCAGAATTCATATTAGCCATTTTAATCTAGATTAATTCCAAGATTACAGTGAGATTAATCTAGAGTGGTTGAGTTAGTTGATTTTTTCTTGTCTGTCTGTCTGTGTCCAGATGTGTTATTGTAAATCTAAAGATTATGTGATGTTGTATATTATATATGAAGGAATAAGAATTGTCTTTAATGCATTTATAATAATTGTATCTTGCGGTGATGTCAGTGTTATAAATGTGTTATTATATCTCGGTCTATATCTAAAATATATCGTCTGTATAATAAAAATTATTAATAAACAATACAACTTGTGATTTCTGATTAATTATTATAAGCAACATATCTGATAGGGTACTGGTGCAATATTTATATATATATATATATATATATATATATATATATATATATATATCCATGAAGTCCATCCATCGTTGTCTGCTTATCTGGTATCGGGTCGCGGGGGGAGCAGCTGCAGCAGGGGACCCCAAACTTCCCTTTCCCGAGCCACATTAACCAGCTCTGACTGGGGGTTCCGAGGCGTTCCCAGGCCAGGTTGGAGATGTAATCCCTCCACCTAGTCCTGGGTCTTCCCCGAGGCCTCCTCCCAGCTGGACGTCCCTCCACCTAGTCCTGGGTCTTCCCCGAGGCCTCCTCCCAGCTGGACGTCCCTCCACCTAGTTCTGGGTCTTCCCCGAGACTTCCTCCCAGCTGGACGTCCCTCCACCTAGTCCTGGGTCTTCCCCGAGGTCTCCTCCCAGCTGGACGTGCCTGGAACACCTCCCTAGGGAGGCTCCCAGGGGGCATCCTTACCAGATGCCCGAACCACCTCAACTGGCTCCTTTCAACCTGAAGGAGCAGCGGCTCTACTCCGAGCTCCTCACGGATGACTGAGCTTCTCACCCTATCTCTAAGGGACACGCCAGCCACCCTCCTGAGGAAACCCATTTCGGCCGCTTGTACCCTGGATCTCGTTCTTTCGGTCATGACCTCCAGCCTTCATGACCATAGGTGAGGGTAGGAACAAAAACTGACCGGTAGATCGAGAGCTTTGCCTTCTGGCCCAGCTCTCTTTTCGTCACAACGGTGCGATAAACTGAATGTAATACCGCCCCCGCTGCGCCGATTCTCCGACCAATCTCCCGCTCCATTGTCCCCTCACTCGCGAACAAGACCCCAAGGTACTTAAACTCCTTCACTTGGGGTAAGGACTCATTCCCTACCTGGAGAAGGCACTCCATCGATTTCCTGCTGAGAACCATGGCCTCAGATTTAGAGGTGCTGATCCTCATCCCAGCCGCTTCACACTCGGCTGCAAACCGATCCAGTGAGTGCTGAAGGTCACAGGCTGATAATGCCATCAGGACCACATCATCTGCAAAGAGCAGCGATGAGATCCCGAGCCCCCGAACTGCAACCCCTCCCTACCACGACTACGCCTCGATATCCTGTCCATAAATACTACGAACAGGATTGGTGACAAAGCGCAGCCCTGGCGGAGGCCAACCCTCACCTGGAACGTGTCCGACTTACTGCCGAGAACCCGGACACAGCTCTCCCTTTGGTCATACAGAGATTGGATGGCCCTGAGAAGGGACCCCCTCACCCCATACTCCCGCAGCACCTCCCACAAAGTCTCCCGGGGTACCCGGTCATATGCCTTCTCCAGATCCACAAAACACATGTGGACCGGATGGGCATACTCCCAGGCTCCCTCCAGGATCCTTGCTAGAGTAAAGAGCTGATCCGTTGTTCCACGACCAGGACGGAATCCGCATTGTTCCTCTTCAACCCGAGGTTCGACTATCGGCCGAACCCTCCTTTCCAGCACCTTGGAGTAGACTTTACCAGGGAGGCTGAGAAGTGTGATACCCCTGTAATTGGTACACACCCTCTGGTCCCCCTTTTTGAACAGGGGAACCGGTCTGCCACTCCTTTGGCACTGTCCCAGACTTCCACGCAATGTTGAGTAGGCGTGTCAACCAAGACAGCCCCTCCACACCCAGAGCTTTCAGCATTTCTGGACGGATCTCATCAATCCCTGGGGCTTTACCACTGTGGAGTTGTTTGACTACCTCAGTGACCTCCACCAGGGAAATGGATGACAATCCCCCGTCATCCTCCAGCTCTGCCTCAAATAAAGAGGGCGCATCAGCTGGATTTAGGAGTTCCTCAAAGTGCTCCTTCCACCGCCCTATTACCTCCTCAGTTGAGGTCAGCAACGTCCCATCCTTACTGTACACAGCTTGGATGGTTCCCCGCTTCCCCCTCCTGAGGTGGCGAACGGTTTTCCAGAAGCGCCTTGGTGCCGACCGAAAGTCCTTCTCCATGTCTTCTCCGAACTTCTCCCACACCCGCTGCTTTGCCTCTTTCACGGCAGAGGCTGCAGTCCTTCGGGCCCTTCGGTACCTTGCAACTGCCTCCGGAGTCCTCTGGGATAACATATCCCGGAAGGACTCCTTCTTCAGTCGGACAGCTTCCCTGACCACCGGTGTCCACGACGGTGTTCGTGGGTTACCGCCCCTTGAGGCACCTAAGACCCTAAGACCACAGCTCCCTGCCGCAGCTTCAGCAATGGAAACTTTGAACATTGTCCACTCAGGTTCAATGCCCCCAGCCTCCACAGGGATGCACGAAAAGCTCCGCCGGAGGTGT
>CM042448.1:23994334-23996834 GCA_023631565.1 Gymnocephalus cernua | reverse complement strand
AACTACAAAAAGTGATGAAAAAGTTACAAAAAGTGATGAAAAAGTTACAAAAAGTGACGATAAAGCCACAAAACCATTGTAAAACCCGGTTGAGGAAGTTCCAAGTGTTATCAAAGTAGTTGTGCTGCACACGGAGCGGCGTGCCTGCCTGGTCGTTAGGGTGAGTGTGATTGGACCGCGGCGGGACGGACGCCACAGAGCTAACGAGGCCCGACAGCTTCCAGCTGCTTCCTGACCTTTGACCTGCGGCGTCTGCAGCAACATCCGGATAGTTTCAGGGTTACAGCTCGCACCATACGGCCAGTACTCAGTCCCTTTACTGCAGTACAGCTACTAATACACACTGTAGAAACACTCTGTTACAGTAACAGTCAGGAAAATACTCACATCTGCTGTTTCTGAAGCCAGTACTCAGTCCCTTTACTGCAGTACAGGTACTAATACACACTGTAGAAACACTCTGTTACAGTAACAGTCAGGAAAATACTCACATCTGCTGTTTCTGAAGCCAGTACTCAGTCCCTTTACTGCAGTACAGGTACTAATACGCACTGTAGAAACACTCTGTTACAGTAACAGTCAGGAAAATACTCACATCTGCTGTTTCTGACGTCAGTTTCCAGGACAACGTGAACAGACGCCATTTTCTCGCGCTTTAGGACGCCTTGTTTTCTACGCGTTTCCCCTTTCTTCCCTGTTGTCGCTCTTCTCACTGTTTTTGCTGCTCTTTCAGACATTTGTCATTTTTTTTCAGACTTTTTTGTCATTTTTTTTCAGACTTTTTTGTCATTGTTTTTCAGACTTTTTTGTCATTGTTTTTCAGACTTTTTTGTCATTTTTTTCAGACCTTTTTGTCGTATTTTTGTCGCTTTTTTGAAATTTTTTACAGACTTTTTTGTAGTATTTTTCCAACGTTTTTGTAATTTTTTTCAGACTTTTTTGTCGTATTTTTCCGACTTTTTTGTAATTTTTTTCCGACTTTTTTGTAATTTATTTCAGACTTTTTTGTAATTTTTTTCAGACATTTTTGTCGCTTTTTTGTAATTTTTTTCAGACTTTTTTGTAATTTTTTTCAGACATTTTTGTAATTTTTTTCAGATGTTTTCGTAATTCTTTCCAGACTTTTCTGTCGTATTTTTTAGACTTTTTTGTAATTTTTTCCAGACTTTTCTGTCGTATTTTTTAGACTTTTTTGTAATTTTTTTCAGACTTTTTTGTCGTATTTTTCAGACGTTTTTGTAATATTTTTCCGACTTTTTTGTCGTATTTTTCCGACTTTTGTAATTTTTTTCCGACTTTTTTGTAATTTATTTCAGACTTTTTTGTAATTTTTTTCAGACATTTTTGTAATTTTTTTCAGATGTTTTCGTAATTCTTTCCAGACTTTTCTGTCGTATTTTTTAGACTTTTTTGTAATTTTTTTCAGACTTTTTTGTCGTATTTTTCAGACGTTTTTGTAATATTTTTCAGACTTTTTTGTCGTATTTTTCCGACTTTTGTAATTTTTTTCCGACATTTTTGTAATTTATTTCAGACTTTTTTGTAATTTTTTTCAGACATTTTTGTAATTTTTTTCAGATGTTTTCGTAATTCTTTCCAGACTTTTCTGTCGTATTTTTTAGACTTTTTTGTAATTTTTTTCAGACTTTTTTGTCGTATTTTTCAGACGTTTTTGTAATTTTTTTCAGACTTTTTTGTAATTTTTTTCAGATGTTTTCGTAATTCTTTCCAGACTTTTCTGTCGTATTTTTTAGACTTTTTTGTTATTTTTTTCAGACTTTTTTGTCGTATTTTTCAGACGTTTTTGTAATTTTTTTCAGACTTTTTTGTCGTATTTTTCCGACTTTTTTGTAATTTATTTCAGACTTTTTTGTAATTTTTTTCAGACATTTGTTGCTTTTTTGTAATTTTTTTCAGACTTTTTTGTAATTTTTTTCAGACATTTTTGTAATTTTTTTCAGATGTTTTCGTAATTCTTTCCAGACTTTTCTGTCGTATTTTTTAGACTTTTTTGTAATTTTTTTCAGACTTTTTTGTCGTATTTTTCAGACGTTTTTGTAATTTTTTTCCGACTTTTTTGTCGTATTTTTCCGACTTTTTTGTAATTTTTTTCCGACTTTTTTGTAATTTATTTCAGACTTTTTTGTAATTTTTTTCAGACATTTTTGTAATTTTTTTCAGACATTTTTGTAATTTTTTTCAGACTTTTTTGTCGTATTTTTCCGACTTTTTTGTAATTTTTTTCCGACTTTTTTGTAATTTATTTCAGACTTTTTTGTAATTTTTTTCAGACATTTTTGTAATTTTTTTCAGACATTTTTGTAATTTTTTTCAGATGTTTTCGTAATTCTTTCCAGACTTTTCTGTCGTATTTTTTAGACTTTTTTGTAATTTTTTTCAGACTTTTTTGTCGTATTTTTCAGACGTTTTTGTAATTTTTTTCAGACTTTTTTGTCGTATTTTTCAGACTTTTTTGTCGTATTTTTCAGACTTTTTTGTA
>CM042448.1:23981834-23986834 GCA_023631565.1 Gymnocephalus cernua | reverse complement strand
ACATTAAAACACGTTTTATTAGTTTCATTTCTATGTTTTACAGCACTTTGTGATTTTATCTGTGAAAAGCGCTTTATGAATAAATTTTACTTACTTACTTACTTACTTACTTACTTACTTACTTACTTACTTACTTACTTACTTACTTACTTACTTACTTACTTACTTACTTACTTACTTACTTACTTACTTACTTACTTACACCCTCGTGTTGTTGTCTTCCAGTCCATTGTGAATTTGTTAAACATTGAGAACGTTTTTTGGCACTTTTCTCAACACTTTTTTTTAAATTCATGGTCATTAAATCTAATTTAAATGACATTATACTTAATTTTTGAGTAAAAAAAAAGCAGAAATTATGAATTGTTTTGACTAATAGTAACATTTAAAATGCTATAAAATGGAATAAAACACTCAAAATTCAATGAAAGTAATGATTAATTGTACCTGCAAAGATTGTTATAGTGGTTCCACACAACGTACATCACGCATCAGAGTTATTTTGGGGCAGTTTGGTTGCAAGAAACTCATATTTCTGATGTAAAGTTCTTTAAAACCGATCAAATTTGACCCTATAGGACGACACGAGGGTTAAAGTAGACAAGGTTGTGTCCCTCCTTTATTAAAACGCGACCGACTTTATTGCTGTGGAGGTCCTGATAAGACTCCGAGCTTTCCAGCTTATTCGTCGCTTCGTCGCCCGTAGCAACGGAGTTGATAAAGTAGCTAAACATGCTGGTGTCCGTTATCTGAGGCCACTTTCTCAGGTCGTCCTCCCGTCCCTCAATATACCTTTTTCACGGCAGACATGTTGACGTGTCATAGTAGGAAAAGCACAGGTGTATACATGACCATTCATGATGGCTGCATTCCACTTAGGAGAGACCTTGGTGTTGAGCATGCTGACTCACTGAGATGTCTTACTGGGACACTAGATGGAACTGAGCCATCGTTAGGGTTATCAATTTCAGCTGTGCTTTTCCTACTATGACAAGTCAAAATGTCTGCTGTGAAAAAGGTCCATTGTAGAAGGCAGAGGTATGATAATAATATAATATTATTATTATTATCATCTGAGGGCCGTCCTCCCGTCCCCCAGTAGCAGAAGGCGGAGGTATGATCACGTGGTCCCTGTTTGAGGCGTAACCGGCTGTGTTCCCACGCGTTTTATTTCCCAAAACGCTGACAGACGATTAGCGTACCGCAATGAGTGTTTGTGACCGTTACCATGGTAATCGCCGGCTTTTTCATTTCATTTTATTGTTTATTTTTTACAGGGAAAATGCACAATTAAAAGTAATTGCACCAGAGTTAGCTAACAGCTAGTTTACATCTGCTGTCCCTGGGCAGGTAAACAAATAAAATAACATACATTACATTACATACACCACATAAAACATCCAGGAATATAACATTTAGAACCAGAAAATAAAACAGATAATTTACAACACAATCATTGGTGGTTGCAAGTCTGTTCTGATAGTAGCCAGTACTTGAGGTTATTTTTAAAAATTGAGGAGCTATTGAGGCTCCGGGAGTCGTGCCCATAATTCACGCAAGTTATCATGGGAGCTATAGGAACAAGGTGGTTATTTATTCAGAGCTTTGGGTCTTAAGTGTTGCTGCTCCCTACGCTACTACAACCTAGTCACCGTATCATCTATACTGTGACTGTTATTACCGCCGCTCATCACCCCCCCCCAACCGGCACGCCAGACACCACCTACCAAGAGCCTGGGTCTGTCTGAGGTTTCTTCCTTAAAGGGAGTTTTTCCTCGCCACTGTTGCACTAGTGCTTGCTCTTGGGGGGATTTGTTGTTTTTTTGTAAATTATAGAGTGTGGTCTAGACCTACTCTATCTGTAAAGTGTCCTGAGATAACTCCTGTTATGATTTGATTCTATAAATAAAATTGAAATGAATTGAAGTGTCTCTACACAGATTTATTTCTAGATATTTAACAGATTATGTGAAGAATTTCTTCTGTTCACGCCATCGAGACGTCTGGGGAGCTTAGACGCTAGATATTACTTTTCATTTTTTAATTTGTATTATTATTTTTCATTATTTCAGTTTTAGGTAAAAACAAATTTTGTTAAAAAAAAATATGGTTATTCACATTACTATTTTTCTTTCTTTTTTATATATATATTTTGGCGTTTTTAAAAAAAAATCTGTAAAATAAAACGTAAAAATATAAAATATTTTAAATTTCAATAAATAAATGTAATATTGTTTTTTAAAAAACACAATTTATTAAAACTTTTGATAAGGCTGAGAAGAAATTCATGTAAGATGTACGCGTCATTTCACAGACATATTTTTGGATATTAAACAGATTATTTAAATAATTTCTTGGACAAAATAGACAATAAAAAATGAAATTGAAGCAAAGTCTCACAAAATTAGATTTATTTTGTTTATTATACAATATGACATCATCTAGTGTAAAAACACTAGCGGGTTATTTTAATATTCATATAAAATAAATTCCCCCCCGCCCCGTCGTATGTACGCTGTAACAGATCCCCAAAAAGTCAAGCTTTTAAATATGGTTTTCAAATTAAAAGAAAAAAAACCCTTCATCCAGTCTGAAACGTGCTTTTATTTTGAAGTGTGTTAGTGAAAACATCACTAGTGAAAACTTCAAAAGAAAATGCTTTTATTTTGAAGTGTTTTAGTGAAAATGAAAAGGAAAGTGCTTTTATTTTGAAGTGTGTTAGTGAAAATGAAAAAGAAAATACTTTTATTTTGAAGTGTGTTAGTGAAAATGAAAATGCTTTTATTTTGGAGTGTTTTAGTGAAAATGAAAATGCTTTTATTTTGGAGTGTCATAGTGAAAACGAAAAGGAAAATGCTTTTATTTTGAAGTGTGTTAGTGAAAATGAAAAATAAAAGGAGTGTTTTAGTGAAAATGAAAATGCTTTTATTTTGGAGTGTTTTAGTGAAAATGAAAATGCTTTTATTTTGAAGTGTGTCAGTGAAAATGAAAAACGGCTTTTATTTTGATGTTTGAAGGAGATGTTTTTTTCCAATAAAGTTACAGCTTTATTGATTAAAGGGGATTAACGGTACATTGTTGTTCCCCGGCATTCGTCACTAAGTGACCCCAAAAAAACAGGTCCAGGTTGAGAAATACGAGTCGTTTCCAAAATTATAGAAAAGCACCAAAAAAAGTGAGAATGTCCTTCAAAATAACAGTCTTTAGCTTTTAGTTTGAAAAAAAAAAAAAAAAAAATTAATAATAATAATTAATTTCTGTATTTTTTTGGACCGAATTATCCCGTGAACACGCGTCCGAAGTTGATCTCTAGTAGATCAGAGAGAGAGACAGACGTCCTTCACAGATTCCCAGAGGTCAAATATTTAAAGTCAGGCCGAGAAAAAGCGGCGATTTCGCGTGGAGTGGAAGAGCCCGGAAACGAAGAGGTTTTTATGTCCCGACCGCGCCGTCTCTAACGCGTCACCTAACCCCACAGAGTAGTCGGTCCTCCCGGTCGCCGTGGTAACGGGTCACTCGGAGGCGAAGTTGGCGGGAAAGATGCCGACGGTGCCGTCCTCCAGCCGCCCCTCCCACCAGTCGTACTCCGAGTCCGTCTTGGTGATGACGGCAATGCGGTCGCCGGGGACGAAGCTCAGGTCGCCGGGCTGCTGCCCCGAGAAGGCGTGGGTCGCCGTGACGACCAGCTCGCCGCTGGCCCCGCCCCCTGAGGATGCTCCGCCTGAGGACGGAAAAAATAAATGAAAAATTGAGTTTTTAAATAATAAAAAGACAGAAAACAGTGAAAAACAATTAAGACGGTGAAAAAATTTAATTTTTAATAAAAGTAAAAAAAAGGAAAACAGTAACAAAAAAAGTACTAAAATAAAAAAGCTTAAAAAAAATTGTAAATTTTTTTTTATAAAAATACATATTTTCTAAATAAAAACAGTTAACAATTTACTGTAAAAAAAAATGCATGAAAAGAAATTTAGAAAAATTAAAGTAAATAAAAAATAAAATTATAAAAAATAAATATTTTCAAAATAAAAACGGTAAAAAAAGAAGTAAAAATAAAAAAGTAAAAGAAAATAATTCACCGTAAAAGAAATACATGAAAAAAAAATATATTTTTTTAATTAAACGGTAAAACATTTACGTAAATAAAAAAGTAAAATGTTAAAAAAGAAATAGGAGGAAGTAGCGTTCCCAAATCTACGGCTGCAAACAACGATTACTTTAATAATAATAAATACGTTTATAATACGATAACATTTTCTTAATTATTTGATCGTCTGTCTAAAAAATATCAGGAAAAAATGAAAAATGCCCAAAAACATACGTAAACACTAAACATTCATTATATATATATATATATATATATATATATATATATATATATATATATATATATATATATATATATTAATCTTACCATAGTTTGAAGAGTTTCTGGAGGCAAACTGACCTAAAACAGGAAGTATTTGAATGTCATTATATTGAAATATAATTGTAGTATTTTAATATTATTTTTATTATATAAATGTTTTTCTTTTATTTTGCATGTTTATGTGACAGCTGCAACCACCGGAGGGCGCTGCAGCCTGAAAACACACACACACACACACACACACACACACACACACACACACACACACACAGTTGATGGTAGCTGTGAGTTGATTCATCAAGGTCACAAGTTAATAACAGACCAGAGGAACGAAAACATTGATCGTCGTCTGTCAAAGGAGATAGAGAAGGAAAGGAGGAGGTAGAGAAGGAAAGGAGGAGGTAGAGAAGGAAAGGAGGAGGTAGAGAAGGAAGAAGGAGGTATAAAAGGACACATTTCCCTCTCATTCCCCCTGCTCTGGTGTTTCTCCCTCTCATTCCCCCTGCTCTGGTGTTCCTCCCTCTCATTCCCCCTGCTCTGGTGTTCCCCCCTCTTATTCCCCCTGCTCTGGTGTTTCCCCCTCTCATTCCCCCTGCTCTGGTGTTCCCCCCCTCTCATTCCCCCTGCTCTG
>CM042448.1:23961834-23966834 GCA_023631565.1 Gymnocephalus cernua | reverse complement strand
ACCTGTCTGTGTTACCTGTCTGTGCTACCTGTCTGTGTTACCTGTCTGTGCTACCTGTCTGTGCTACCTGTCTGCGCTACCTGTCTGTTACCTGTCTGCGCTACCTGTCTGCGCTACCTGTCTGCGCTACCTGTCTGTGCTACCTGTCTGTGCTACCTGTCTGCGTTACCTGTCTGTTACCTGTCTGTGCTACCTGTCTGTGCTACCTGTCTGCGCTACCTGTCTGCGCTACCTGTCTGTGCTACCTGTCTGTTACCTGTCTGCGCTACCTGTCTGTGCTACCTGTCTGTGTTACCTGTCTGCGCTACCTGTCTGCGCTACCTGTCTGTGCTACCTGTCTGCGCTACCTGTCTGCGCTACCTGTCTGTTACCTGTCTGTGCTACCTGTCTGTGCTACCTGTCTGTTACCTGTCTGTGCTACCTGTCTGTTACCTGTCTGTGCTACCTGTCTGTGTTACCTGTCTGCGCTACCTGTCTGTGCTACCTGTCTGCGCTACCTGTCTGCGCTACCTGTCTGTGCTACCTGTCTGTTACCTGTCTGTGCTACCTGTCTGTGTTACCTGTCTGTGCTACCTGTCTGCGCTACCTGTCTGTTACCTGTCTGCGCTACCTGTCTGCGCTACCTGTCTGCGCTACCTGTCTGTGCTACCTGTCTGCGCTACCTGTCTGTGTTACCTGTCTGTTACCTGTCTGTGTTACCTGTCTGTGCTACCTGTCTGTGTTACCTGGCTGTTACCTGTCTGTGCTACCTGTCTGTGTTACCTGTCTGTGCTACCTGTCTGTGTTACCTGGCTGTTACCTGTCTGTGCTACCTGTCTGCGCTACCTGTCTGTGTTACCTGTCTGTGTTACCTGTCTGTGTTACCTGTCTGCGTTACCTGTCTGTGTTACCTGTCTGTGGTATTGATTGACTGTGAGCCGGGCTCATAACTGCTGCAGCTTCTGGAAACCGCCGGAGGTTTTCCGTCTCGTTTCCACGGCAGCTGACTCACATTCCCAGATTTTCTCGGTAATATTAAATGTTACAAACTTCGCCTGAAAGCTAAAAGAAGACAAGAGACCAATTGATAAAAAATAAAGAAATGAAATAAAAATAGTTTAAAAACAAAATAGAATGTGACTCATGTGCAGTCATGTGTTCGGATGTATTCACACACACACACACACGCACACACACACACACACACACACTGTTCGGATGTATTCACACACACACACACACACACAGGCAGTCACACACACACACACACACACACACACACACACACTGTTCGGATGTATTCACACACACACACACACACACACACACACACACACACACACACACACACACACACACACACACACACACACACACACACACAGAGACACACACACACACACACAGAGAGACACACACACACACACACAGGCACACACACACACAGAGACACACACACACACACACCGGGAGCTCCCTCCTTCTTCTTCCCAGCATGCATTGGGCCGTTTGTAACATTTTGGGGCCCTGCTGTGAACATGTTTTTGCAGGACGATGGTGTAACCGTGCACGGTCACATTAAAGCGCCGCGGGAACAAAAAGCTCAGAGCATCTGAAATATGCGGCTGGTTACATCCCATCCCAACATCAGCCGTCTGTCGGCACGTCGTCATGGTGACAGGCCGAGCCCACACCGCGGCTCTGTTGACTTTGGCTGCCTCTGCAAACGTTCGTGTACGTCGGCGCCGCGACTCGGCACGCAGCCGGGAAACGACAGGATGGACCATACGTTCACTCATTCATGTTGGACAAGCATTTTAAAGGTGTTTAAAAGGACATTTAGTGAAAATAAGTGAAAGACACACACACACACACAGACACACACACACACACACACACACACACACACACACACACACACACACACACACACACACACACAGACTGTTTCTTTCTTTAGATTAACTTTTCCTCGACTGTAGCTGTAGGTGACAAACTGTCTGACTGATTTTTGGCTCCATGTAATTAAGTAAACAGAGGTGTGTGTCTGTGTGTGTGTGTGTGTGTGTGTGTGTGTGTGTGTGTGTGTGCGTGCATGCATGCGTACAATTTTCAACTGTTGCCAAAACTGCAGCAGATCTGGTTGGACATGCACTGACACACAGACACACAGACACACAGACACGCACACACACACACACACACACACACACCAGCAATAACTCAAGTATGCATCTAAAGTCATATGTGGCTAATGCTAGTGGCTAATTAATTACCCAATAACAAACTGTTAGTTACATCAGCAAACGGTGGCTTATTTTCAACGTTTGAGGTTTTTGTTGCTTGTTTCTAACCAATAAGCGTAGTAAACGTTATGGTGTTTCCTCCGTGCTGAAGAGGGAAGGGAAGCGCTCCAAGTGTACCAACTCATCCACTGATTCAGATGAAAGCAAACTGTTAAACAGCAAAATAAAACGTCTTAGTTTGCGAACAATATCTTTCAAACGTGAGTTTTTATTCCTGTCTCAGTATGTACATATTGCACACATCTTACACAATATAAATATAGTGGAATACTGTAATTAATATTATTATCATGCAACATAAAACACTTTCAGTATCTCAGATTTCTTTCTGTCGCGCAGAACAAAAGGCAACAAGTTATTCTGCTGACGTCCAATCAGAGAGTGTGAAATAAACTCCAGAACACTGAAATAACAAAAGATTAAGATTAAAGTCTTAAAGTCTCCATTGGAACCTGCGTTAGTTTCCAGATCAAACCTGTTTTTCTTGGTTTCTGATGCAGCGGTACTCCGCGTTCTGCCGCAGAGTACTCCGCGTTCTGACCCAGCGGTACTCCGCACTCTGACCCAGCGGTACTCCGCGTTCTGACCCAGCGGTACTCCGCACTCTGACCCAGCGGTACTCCGCGTTCTGACCCAGCGGTACTCCGCACTCTGACCCAGCGGTACTCCACATTCTGACCCAGCGGTACTCCGCATTGCCGCCAGAAAATAAATCCCAGAGCTTTGTTAGAAACCACGTTGAATCCTTTCTGTTATCTCCGTCTGAATGTGAGAGTTTGAGTCCAGAGATGAGATGTTAAACCACGTCGAACAATAAAAATAGAAAAGATCCTGAAGTCTCCAAAAGGCGTCAAAAAGGCGTCAAAAAGGCAGCAAAAAGGTGTCAAAAAGGCGTCAAAAAGGCACAAAAAGGTGTCAAAAAGGCAGCAAAAAGGCGTCAAAAAGGCAGCAAAAAGTCGACAAAAAGGCGACAAAAAGGCGTCAAAAAGGCGTCAAAAAGGCGTCAAAAAGGCGTCAAAAAGGCGACAAAAAGGCGACAAATGTTAAAGCATTTTAGCTAAATCCAACATTGATTGGAACAACGGAAGTATATTTCCAGGATAAAGCTTCTCGCTATTCTTAAAATTTGGATTATTCTTCAAAACCTTCCCTCTCTGCTTCCAATGGAAAACGTCCAATCAGAGAGTCTGAAATAAACTCCAGAACACTGAAAGAACAAAAGACATTCAGTCCCAGATTAAAGTCTTAAAGTCTCTGTTGGAACCTGCGTTAGTTTCCAGATAAAACCTGTTTTTATTGGTTTCTGACTCAGCGGTACTCCGCGTTCTGACGTAGTTGTACTCTGCGTTCTGACTCAGTGGTACTCCGCGTTCTGACGCAGTTGTACTCTGCATTCTGACGCAGTTGTGACGCAGTTGTACTCCACGTTCTGACGCAGCGGTACTCCGCGTTCTGACGTAGTTGTACTCTGCGTTCTGATGCAGTTGTACTCCACGTTCTGACGCAGTTCTGACGCAGCGGTACTCTGCGTTCTGACGCAGCGGTACTCCGCGTTGCCGCCAGAAAATAAATCCCAGAGTTTTGTTAGAAACCACGTTGAATCCTTTCTGTTATCTCCGTCTGAATGTGAGAGTTTGAGTCCAGAGATGAGATGTTAAACCACGTCTGTAGGCAGAAAATAGACAAACAATAAAACATAGAAAAGATCCTGAAGTCGTCTGGCAGCCGGAGACGGCGATGGCGGCGCTTCACGGTGAGTTTTTATCGGCTGAAGAACTTCTCCGGCTCGCCAGCGGACGGACATCGGAAACATGGCTGTCATAACAACAGATGGAGAGAGAAGAAGAACGTTAAAGTAGGCCTAGAGCTAACTCAAACACTGTCTGGATCAACTGTTGCCGTTCTCAAACTCTGTTGTCTTCCGGACACACACACACACACACCTGACCATTTTTCCTCAAAATATTTCGACTTTCATTCTGAAAATATTTTGACTTTTTTTCCCTTCAAAACATTTCGACTTTTATTCTGAAAATATTTCGACTTTTTTTCCTCAAAATATTTTGACTTTTATTCTGAAAATATTTCGCCATTTTTCCCTCAAAATATTTCGACTTTTATTCTGCAAATATTTCGACATTTTTTCCCTTTAAAATATTTCGACTTTTATTCTGAAAACATTTCGACTTTCATTCTGAAAATATTTCGATATTTTTTTCCCTCGAAATATTTCGACTTTTACTCTGAAAATATTTCGACTTTTATTCTGAAAACATTTTGACATTTTTTTCCCTCGAAATATTTCGACTTTTATTCTGAAAATATTTCGACATTTTTTTCCCTCGAAATATTTCGACTTTTACTCTGAAAAAATTTCGACTTTTATTCTGAAAAAATTTCGACTTTCATTCTGAAAATATTTCGACATTTTTTTCCCTCAAAATATTTTGACTTTATTCTGAAAATATTTTAAAATGTGTAATAATAATTAAAAAAAAAACTTTCCCTTGCTGCAAAAACCCCAAAACACACAAGAGCTCATGTAAAAATAGAAAGCTACAGACTAACTATGGACAATTGTTTGTGTTTTTTTACAGAGTATTTTTGGCGCCCAGCTGCTTGAGTATTACGGTTGTTAACGGGTTTTTTCACAGCGTTTGTCTCACCTTGTGATCATCTCTCTGTACAGCGAGGGCTGCTGGCCAGGCGAGTCAG
>CM042448.1:23946834-23954334 GCA_023631565.1 Gymnocephalus cernua | reverse complement strand
CAGGCATCAAAAAGGCGACAACAAGGCATCAAAAAGGCAACATACAGACATCAAAAAGGCAACATACAGACATCAAAAAGGCAACATACAGACATCAAAAAGGCAACATACAGACATCAAAAAGGCGACATACAGACATCAAAAAGGCAACATACAGACATCAAAAAGGCGACATACAGGCATCAAAAAGGCAACATACAGACATCAAAAAGGCAACATACAGACATCAAAAAGGCAACATACAGACATCAAAAAGGCGACATACAGACATCAAAAAGGCGACAAGCCATCAAAAAGGCGACATACAGGCATCAAAAAGGCAACATACAGACATCAAAAAGGCAACATACAGACATCAAAAAGGCAACATACAGACATCAAAAAGGCGACATACAGACATCAAAAAGGCGACAAGCCATCAAAAAGGCGACAACAAGCCATCAAAAAGGCGACATACAGGCATCAAAAAGGCGACAACAAGCCATCAAAAAGGCGACATACAGACATCAAAAAGGCGACATACAGCCATCAAAAAGGCGACAACAAGCCATCAAAAAGGCGACAACAAGCCATCAAAAAGGCGACATACAGGCATCAAAAAGGCGACAACAAGCCATCAAAAAGGCGACAACAAGCCATCAAAAAGGCGACAACAAGGCATCAAAAAGGCAACATACAGACATCAAAAAGGCGACAACAAGGCATCAAAAAGGCGACAACAAGCCATCAAAAAGGCGACATACAGACATCAAAAAGGCGACATACAGACATCAAAAAGGCGACATACAGGCATCAAAAAGGCGACAACAAAGCATCAAAAAGGCGACATACAGGCATCAAAAAGGCGACATACAGGCATCAAAAAGGCGACAACAAGCCATCAAAAAGGCGACAACAAGCCATCAAAAAGGCGACAACAAGCCATCAAAAAGGCGACAACAAGCCATCAAAAAGGCGACATACAGGCATCAAAAAGGCAACATACAGGCATCAAAAAGGCAACATACAGACATCAAAAAGGCGACAACAAGCCATCAAAAAGGCGACAACAAGGCATCAAAAAGGCAACATACAGACATCAAAAAGGCAACATACAGACATCAAAAAGGCCACAATAAGCCATCAAAAAGGCAACATACAGGCATCAAAAAGGCGACATACAGGCATCAAAAAGGCCATAATAAACCATCAAAAAGGCGACAACAAGGCATCAAAAAGGCGACATACAGGCATCAAAAAGGCGACAACAAGCCATCAAAAAGGCGACATACAGACATCAAAAAGGCGACATACAGCCATCAAAAAGGCGACAACAAGCCATCAAAAAGGCGACAACAAGCCATCAAAAAGGCGACATACAGACATCAAAAAGGCGACATACAGACATCAAAAAGGCGACATACAGGCATCAAAAAGGCGACAACAAAGCATCAAAAAGGCGACATACAGGCATCAAAAAGGCGACATACAGGCATCAAAAAGGCGACAACAAGCCATCAAAAAGGCGACAACAAGCCATCAAAAAGGCGACAACAAGCCATCAAAAAGGCGACAACAAGCCATCAAAAAGGCGACATACAGGCATCAAAAAGGCAACATACAGGCATCAAAAAGGCAACATACAGACATCAAAAAGGCGACAACAAGCCATCAAAAAGGCGACAACAAGGCATCAAAAAGGCAACATACAGACATCAAAAAGGCCACAATAAGCCATCAAAAAGGCAACATACAGGCATCAAAAAGGCGACATACAGGCATCAAAAAGGCCATAATAAACCATCATAAAGGCGACAACAAGGCATCAAAAAGGCGACATACAGGCATCAAAAAGGCGACAACAAGCCATCAAAAAGGCGACATACAGACATCAAAAAGGCGACATACAGGCATCAAAAAGGCGACAACAAGCCATCAAAAAGGCGACAACAAGGCATCAAAAAGGCGACAACAAGCCATCAAAAAGGCGACATACAGACATCAAAAAGGCGACATACAGACATCAAAAAGGCGACATACAGGCATCAAAAAGGCGACAACAAAGCATCAAAAAGGCGACATACAGGCATCAAAAAGGCGACATACAGGCATCAAAAAGGCGACAACAAGCCATCAAAAAGGCGACAACAAGCCATCAAAAAGGCGACAACAAGCCATCAAAAAGGCGACAACAAGCCATCAAAAAGGCGACATACAGGCATCAAAAAGGCAACATACAGACATCAAAAAGGCGACAACAAGCCATCAAAAAGGCGACAACAAGGCATCAAAAAGGCAACATACAGACATCAAAAAGGCCACAATAAGCCATCAAAAAGGCAACATACAGGCATCAAAAAGGCGACATACAGGCATCAAAAAGGCCATAATAAACCATCAAAAAGGCGACAACAAGGCATCAAAAAGGCGACATACAGGCATCAAAAAGGCGACAACAAGCCATCAAAAAGGCGACATACAGACATCAAAAAGGCGACATACAGCCATCAAAAAGGCGACAACAAGCCATCAAAAAGGCGACAACAAGCCATCAAAAAGGCGACAACAAGCCATCAAAAAGGCGACAACAAGGCATCAAAAAGGCAACATACAGACATCAAAAAGGCGACAACAAGGCATCAAAAAGGCGACAACAAGCCATCAAAAAGGCGACATACAGACATCAAAAAGGCGACATACAGACATCAAAAAGGCGACATACAGGCATCAAAAAGGCGACAACAAAGCATCAAAAAGGCGACATACAGGCATCAAAAAGGCGACATACAGGCATCAAAAAGGCGACAACAAGCCATCAAAAAGGCGACAACAAGCCATCAAAAAGGCGACAACAAGCCATCAAAAAGGCGACAACAAGCCATCAAAAAGGCGACATACAGGCATCAAAAAGGCAACATACAGGCATCAAAAAGGCAACATACAGACATCAAAAAGGCGACAACAAGCCATCAAAAAGGCGACAACAAGGCATCAAAAAGGCAACATACAGACATCAAAAAGGCCACAATAAGCCATCAAAAAGGCAACATACAGGCATCAAAAAGGCGACATACAGGCATCAAAAAGGCCATAATAAACCATCAAAAAGGCGACAACAAGGCATCAAAAAGGCGACATACAGGCATCAAAAAGGCAACATACAGACATCAAAAAGGCAACATACAGGCATCAAAAAGGCGACAACAAGGCATCAAAAAGGCGACATACAGGCATCAAAAAGGAGAGAAAAAGATCAGAAAAAAAGATGTCTTAAAGGTCGACTAAAGCGACGTCATGAACTTGTTTAATCTCCCAACATCTCTGGAGCACAAATCATACAATTTCAAATTTTGTAATTTTTCAACAGTTTTTACTAAAAGAAATCTGAAAATAATTAATCTTTTTTTATTTACTTTTTTATTTCTCTTAAACTTTGAGGATGGATTAAATCTGAAACATCCTGAGAGAACAGATCCACAGCGCCCCTCAGTGGTCACACACACACACACACACACACACACACACACACACACACACTGCAGCCTCAAATATGTTGACTTTTTTCTAAAAATATTCCAAAACTTGTTGTTGTATATTTCAACTGTTATATCTGTAAAAAGTCAGAATAGTTTAGAAAAAACTGTTAAAATATTTGTATACACACATACACATACATACACACACACACACACACACACACACACACACACACACACACACACACACACACACACACACGACATAAAACTAAATAAATATAAATAAATAAATAAAAAAGTCAGTCAAAGTTTCTTTCTTTGTCCTTTATTGCTTCCTGTTCTCACTCTGATCATCTGCATGAACTTTATTTACATTCAAATGTTTACAGTTGTTCCAGCGTCATGTCTTCCATCTTTCTCTCTTTTCTCCACACATGCAAACACACTCTCCCTTCACTATTCTCTCTCTCTCTCTCTCTCTCTCTCTCTCTCTCTCTGTCTCTCTGTCTCTCTGTCTCTCTCTCTCTCTCTCTCTCTCTCTCTCTCTCTCTCTCTCTCTCTCTCTCTCTCTCTCTCTCTCTCCAGTTAGACTGGACTGAGAAGATTATTATGTTCCTAAATCCAACGTCTCTTGAAAAGGTAACTTTTGGTTCTTTCCCACCAGACTCCATGTAAATAATCACTACTTTTAGTATTCTACACCAGACTCCATGTAAATAATCACTACTTTTAGTATTCTACACCAGACTCCATGTAAATAATCAGTACTTTTATCATTGTAAAACACACTTCATTCAAAGTGGACAGAAACTAAATAAAACTACCAAAAGCCGTCTTGGTTCATCTTTCCACTGTTCCAACAATCACCACTCTGGTCTGGTTGGAATAAACCCTTAATTCACCCATTTACATGTGGAGATATGCTGGCTCTATACACGCTAAAAGTAGTGATTATTTACATGGAGTCTGGCTCTATACACGCTAAAAGTCCTGATTATTTACATGGAGTCTGGTGTAGTTCGGTGATGGTGATTTCGGGGCTGTTTGATGTTAAACTAAAAGGATCTTACTCTTTAACTAAAAGGTCTATCTCTGTAGGGATCCATCCCATAATGTTGTCAGACACGTAGAATAATAATCTGAGTCTGTCAGCAGCAACAACAGAACTTTTAGTGGACGCTGACTGCTGATTTATAAACAGTCAAAAGGAAACTTTTCTTATCCGATAACTTGTTTCTATCTAACTTATTGATAAGGAGTTTAATCTAACAGTTGATAACTAATCCATTCATCGTTGCCTCAGTAAAAACCTCGCCGTCCTCTTCCTCTTCCTGCTCGCTGTCCCGTTCGAAGATGGCGGCCATGGGGGGAGCGGCGGCGCGGAGGAGCCGGCGAGCCGCATAGCGCCGTCTGGACGCACAGGGAGGCGTGAGGGAGCGAGGACGTACGGCAGAGGAAGAAGAAGAGGAAGAGAAGAAGAGGAAGAGGGCGTTCTGTAGGAAATCCCCTCGTCCGGTCACGGAGACGTCGGGAGACGTTGGAGACGCCGGGACGTCCGGAGTCAGGCGGGCGGTAACGTGGCACGCTCCCAAGGGACGGGACACGCTTCTGGGTTTGTCTGGAAGATGTTTGGGTGGCGGTGGGATCGGCGGCGCCCTCAGAGACGTGTCGGGCGGAGCAGGAAGTAAGCGAAGGCGCTCGACAGCCGAGAGCCGGGAACACGGAGCCGAACGACTTCCTTTCCTCAGCAGCAGCACCTTGAAGCTCTCGCTGCGAGCACACGGTTGAGTCCTGAGGGCGGCGAGGTGGCGTTGGGACGGGCGGGGTGGTGGCGGGACGGCGGGAGAGGAAGAGGTACGATGTCTGTCGTCTGCTGAATCCTTTCTTCTTCCGAACATTTTCCTCTTAGACCTGAAAGACAAACGGGAGAAACATCGGTCAGAGAGAGGGAGGGAGGGAGGGAAGGAGGGAAGGAGGGAAGGAGGGAAGGAGGGAAGGAGGAGGGAAGGAGGGAGGGATGGAGGGAAGGAGGGAGGGAAGGAAGGACGGAAGGAGGGAAGGAGGGAAGTAGGGAGGGAAGGAGGGAAGGAAGTCCTGCTCAAGACCCATTAATAGTCATGGGCTCTCAATTCAAGTTGAGCTCTGATACCTTGACCTCTTTATACTGTTGGGTATTGTGTATATTATCTCGTTGATTTTTTGACAAGGTGACAGGAAGCATCCATGTAGGACACAAGGAAAGGAGCTTCCTAGTTAGGGAACAAGGTGACAGGAAGCATCCATGTAGGAAACAAGGAAGGAAGGAGGGAAGGAAGGAGGGAAGGAAGGAGGGAAGGAAGGAGGGAAGGAAGTCCTGCTCAAGACCCATTATTAGTCATGGGCTCTCAATTCAAGTTGAGCTCTGATACCTTGACCTCTTTATACTGTTGGGTATTGTGTATATTATCTCGTTGATTTTTTGACAAGGTGACAGGAAGCATCCATGTAGGAGACAAGTAAAGGAGCTTCCTAGTTAGGGAACAAGGTGACAGGAAGCATCCATGTAGGAGACAAGGAAGGAAGGAGGGAGGGAAGGAGGGAGGGAAGGAAGGAGGGAAAGAGGGAGGGAAGGAGGGAAGGAAGGAGGGAAGTCCTGCTCAAGACCCATTATTAGTCATGGGCTCTCAATTCAAGTTGAGCTCTGATACCTTGACCTCTTTATACTGTTGGGTATTGTGTATATTATCTCGTTGATTTTTTGACAAGGTGACAGGAAGCATCCATGTAGGAGACATGGAAAGGAGCTTCCCAGTTAGGGAACAAGGTGGAAGAAAGCATCCATGGAGGACACAAGGAAAGGAGCTTCCTAGTTAGGCAACAAGGTGACAGGAAGCATCCATGTAGGAGACAAGTAAAGGAGCTTCCTAGTTAGGGAAGGTGGCAGAAAGCATCTATATAGGAGACAAGGAAAGGAGCTTCCTAGTTAGGGAACAAGGTGACAGGAAGCATCCATGTAGGACACAAGGAAAAGAGCTTCCTATTTAGGGAACAAGGTGACAGGAAGCATCCATGTAGGAGACAAGGAAAGGAGCTTCCTAGTTAGGGAACAAGGGAAGAGACAACCTACTGTAGTTATCTAGTTACCTGCAGCCTTCACGCTGTGCCCTCCCATAATGCACTGCTCCACAGAGGCAGCGAGAGGAATCAAACACACGTATGACATTTTTAGACAGCGTGTGTGCATGCGTGCATGCATGTGCGTGCGTGCGTGCGTGCGTGCGTGCGTGCGTGCGTGCGTGCGTGCGTGTACCTGTGGATGGCGGTGAACAGCTCCTCGGTGGTCCGTTGTCTCTCGGAGACAAACATCTGATCTGCAGAAACTCGGACCAACAGATCGTCTGACAGAGAAGAAGAAACTCCATGTTAACTATGTTTTTATTATTATACATTATAAGGGATGTCAGACCGTGATGTCAGACCGTGATGTCAGACTGTGATGTCAGACATTGATGTCAGACCATGATGTCAGACCATGATGTCAGACTGTGATGTCAGACCATGATGTCAGACCATGATGTCAGACCATGATGTCAGACTGTGAGGTTCCTGTTCTATTCTGTCTGACGTAGACACACACAGCTGCACATTCAGCAAACTGGGCCAACAACTACATAAACTAACTCACCTCCTGAGAGAGTAAGGAGACAATATGCACACACACACACACACACACACACACACACACACACACACACGCACACACAGAGACACACACACACACACACACACACACACACACACAGAGACACACACACACACACACACACACACACACACACACACACGCACACACACACACACACACACACACACACACACACACACACATACACAGAGACACACACACACACACACACACACACACACACACACACACACACACACACACACACACACACACACACACACACACACATACACAGAGACACACACACACACACTCAGAGAGACACACACACACACACACTCAGAGAGACACACACACACACACACACAGAGACAC
>CM042448.1:23924334-23941834 GCA_023631565.1 Gymnocephalus cernua | reverse complement strand
AGAGGAGGAGGAGTAGAGAGGGATGAGGGTGCAAGAAGAAGAGGAGGAGGAGGAGGAGGAAGAGGAGGGAGGGATGAGGGTACAAGAGGAAGAGAAGGAGGAGGAGGGAGGGATGAGGGTGCAAGAAGAGGAGGAGGAGTAGGGAGGGATGAGGTTGCAAGAGGAAGAGGAGGAGGAGTAGGGAGGGATGAGGGTGCAAGAGGAAGAGGAGGAGTAGGGAGGGATGAGGGTGCAAGAGGAGGAGGAGGTGGAGAAGGAAGAGTAGGGAGGGATGAGGGTGCAAGAGGAAGAGGAGGAGGAGGGAGGGATGAGGGTGCAAGAGGAAGAGAAGGAGGAGTAGGGAGGGATGAGGGTGCAAGAGGAAGAGGAGGAGGAGGAGTGGAAAGGGAGGAAGCAGAAGAAGGAGGAAAGGAACTACGAAGGTGGGAGTAGAAAACAGACGGAGGAGAGGAAGAGTCCGTTAGAGGAGGAGAAAGAGGCTGAGAAGGAGGTAGGAAAAGAGGAGTAGGGCAGGAAGAAGGAGGGAGAGAAGGATATAAAGAAGGAGGAAGGGGAGGAGCTTCAGGAAGACAGTTGTGAACGTCGGAGTAGAAAACAGACGGAGGAGAGGAAGAGTCCGTTAGAGGAAGAGAAAGAGGCTGAGAAGGAGGTAGGAAAGGAGGAGTAGGGCAGGAGGAAGGAGGGAGAGAAGGATATAAAGAAGGAGGAAGAGGAGCAGATATGCAGGGCTGAGGAAGAGGAGCATATAAAGAAGGAGGAAGGGGAGGAGCTTCAGGAAGACAGTTGTGAACGTCGGAGCAGAACACAGACGGAGGAGAGGAAGAGTCCGTCAGAGGAAGCTTGGCAGAAGAGTCTGAGGAGGAGGTGCAGGAAGAGAGGGAGGAGGTGGAGGAGAAGGAGGAAGAAGAGAGGGAGGACTTCCTCTCTGGGACCGGAGGCTTCGACTTCGGTTTCGCTCCTTCGACCCGTGGCGTCGATCGGCGCGCGGAGGAAATGGCGTGCGACCGAGGGACGGGAGGAGAAGAGCGTGGAGAGGAGGAATGGGAAGAAGAGGGGAGGGAGAAAGACTCGGGGGAGGAGGGAGAGACGGGGGAGACGGGGGAGACGGGGGAGACGGGGGTCGGCGTGTTGGACTGGCTCGAGAAGCCGCTGGACGGGGACGGGAGGCGTTGAAAAACAGCCGCGGATGAAGAGACGACAGATGTTTCTGAGTTTAGGTGAAATCTCGGCCGTTGGTCCTTCGAGACGTTTGGCGGTAAAAGCTCAGCGGATAGAGACGAAGTTTCAGTGTGGCGAACCGCGTTGCTGTTAAAGTCACTCTGGCGTTCTTGCACGGATGGCGAAGCGAGGCGCTGCATCACAGCCGCCGGCGAGACAGATGTTTCCGAGTTTAGGTGAAATCTCGGCTGTTGGTCCTTCGAGACGTTTGGCGGTAAAAGCTCAGAGGACAGAGACGAAGTTTCAGTGTGGCGAACCGCGTTGCTGTTAAAATCACTCTGGCGTTCTTGCGCGGATGGCGAAGCGAGACGCTGCATCACAGCAGCGGAAGAGACGGCGTTCGGCGGTAGCTGCTCCGAAGAAAGAGCAGAAGTTTCCGCGTGGTAGTCCGGGCGTAAAGGTTCAAAAACCGCGACGGCGTTGCCGCTAACGTCACTCTGAGCATTCCTCCGGGGAACCCAGGGGTCATGACAAGTCGGCGGAGAACGCTGGGTGTTGGCGCTTCGCTCCGGTCGGGAACTGGTAGTCTTGCGGCGACTTGGATGTTGCGTCAGAGAGACGGACCGCTTCGGCGGCGGAGGCGGGCGCGTGGACTTTCGTAGCGAGATGCTGCGAGCGTCCGACACGGAGGAGGACGAAGAAGTGCTGAGCTTTCTGTTCTCCCAGTTCAGAAAGAGCGAGGAGTTTGAAAACTCTGAGCACAGGGAGGTTGTGTCGGCGTGAGACGGCGTGGAGCGGCCCGAGGAGTTCACGCCTTCCCCGGACACACGTCTGGTCTCCGTGGCGATGCAGCTCCAGTCGGCGTCGCCGTGGCCGCTGCCGCTCGGAGAGAGGGGTTCGTAGTTCCACGTGTCGCCGCTGTCGGAGCTCCGCAGAGTCTGGAAGCTGAACTGGGAGTCTGAGTCTGCGATGGAGGAAGAGGAAAGGTGGTAGGAGGAAGGAAACGAGGAGGAAGGAAACGAGGAGGAAGGAGACTGAGGGACGGAAAGATCAAAGGGCAGCAGAGGCTGGATGTCGCCGTGGAAACCCTGAAGAAGACAACAGGAAGTGAAAAACTTTTGTTTTAGTTTCTGAGTTTCTTGTGACAGTAAGAACATTTACACACACACACACACACACAGATTTCTGTTGACCTGGCAACAAGACGAGGAGGCGCTGAGCGTCCCGCAGGAGTCCAGAGAGGAGTTGGTTTCCGGGCGGGGGAGGGGGGGGAGACGGGAGGGGTCGGGGGAGTCGGTGGGGGGGGCGGAGGTGAGCGAGGCCATGAGGCTGCACATCCCGCCTCCTCTCGGGGCTCGGATCCTCCGTACGGACGACTTCCCCTCCTCTCTGACTCTCTCCTCCGCCGCCCGACCCGCGCAGGACAACCCGCCCGGGAGAACCGCAGAACCCGGAGAACCCGAGGGCGAGTCTGCAGAGACAGGAAGTAAGAAGAGACCAAGAAACTCTTTGTAATGAAAGAGGAGAAGTCTCCAAAGTCCAACAGTCAGATTGTTTCAGAGTATTTCTTACACACAGGGAGGGGCGGGACTTACACAGGAGGGGGGTTAAACAATAAGGGGCGGGACTTGCACAACAAGGGGCGGGACTTACACGAGAAGGGGCGTGGTTATGCTGCATTCCAGACACACTCTTTAGCCTGTAAGGTACAACTTCAAGTCCCGAGTTACGACTTGGTAGCGTTCCAGGCAAAGTCACCACAAACCCTTCTAGCTAGCGTTAGCGTTAACTAGCGTTAGTGTTAGCTAGCAGCTACCTACCATTGATGTTAGCTAGCGCTAGCTGATACAACGATCTGGTACGAGTTCGCAGGTGGTAAGTTACGGGTCTGACCGGCGTTCCAGGGCACTTTCACGGGTAGAAGGTTGTGAAAACACGGGTTACGGGTCGCCTGAAACGTGCCCTTACACACAGGAAGGGGCGGGACTTACACACAGGAAGGGGCGGGACTTTGTCTATATTTTGGTAAAAATGGGTGGAGTTCATACCCTGCTTTCCGCTGACATCATCCGGTATCCCAGCGACCGTCGTGCAGCGGCTCAGGTTGCGTCTGGTCTGCCGGGATAACGAGTCGCCGCTGGAAACCACTTTTCGGAAACTGGCCTGACGATCAAAACTCTCGCCTGAAGAACAAACAGATAACATAAAAATATTATATAAACAGAAGATATTCTGTCTCAAAACACGCCACGCAGCTGTCACACTCACGCTCACGCCACGCAGCTGACACTCACGCCACGCTCGCACCATGCTCACGCCACGCAGCTGACACTCACGCTCACGCCACGCAGCTGACACTCACGCCACGCTCGCACCACGCTCACGCCACGCAGCTGACACTCACGCCACGCCACACAGCTGTCACGCTCACGCCACGCAGCTGACACTCACGCCACGCTCGCACCACGCTTACGCCACGCCACACAGCTGTCACACTCACGCTCACGCCACGCAGCTGACACTCACGCCACGCCACACAGCTGTCACGCTCACGCCACACAGCTGTCACGCTCACGCCACGCAGCTGACACTCACGCCACGCTCGCCACGCTCGCACCATGCTCACGCCACGCAGCTGACACTCACGCCACGCTCGCACCACGCTCACGCCACGCAGCTGACACTCACGCCACGCAGCTGACACTCACGCCACGCAGCTGACCCTGGGTGTGAAAGGGCTTGCTCCCCACCTGTGATGTTAATCGGGACGATATCGGCTGCGACCGCCTCCGCCTGCTGCCTCATCTTCTCCTCTGGCGTTGGAAGCCGAGGGGTCGTCTCCGTCTCCGCGTCCGTCTCCGTGTCCGCCGTCAGCTCGTAGGGCGAGGCAAAGACGTCCCAACAGGACGAGCGGTGGGCGGGGTTGAGCATCGGCGGGGTCAGAGGTCGCGTGTTGTTTAAGAAGAACCTTTCTTCATCGTCAGAGAAAGCTGAGGACTGAGAACACAGGAAACACGAGAACCATGGAGAGTCAACTATCACGTCCATGATGACTCTGGCTCAGTGGTTGTGAGGAGCGATACGAGAGAGAAATCTGGTGACGACCGATCGTTGTTTAGGTTCATTAAACCACGTTAAGCTGTTTCACAGTAGGAAAAATAACGACAAAGATGTCAAAAAAACGAATTTCTTTTCGAAAAAAGGGTTAAAAAAACAACAAAAATGTCGACATTTTTTTCAACAAAAACTAAAAAAATTTCGAAAAATTTGTCAAAAAAAGGGACAAAAATGTCAAAAAAGGAAAAATGACAAAAAAAGAGTAAAAAATGCAACTAAAATGTCGAAAAAAGTGTCGAAAAGAAAGAAACAAACCAAATGTTGCATTATTTTTAAAAAATACGACAAAAATTTAAAAAAAATTCTAAAAATGTGTCAACAAAAACGTCAAAACGTTGACAAAACTGTCAAAAAAACCACTCTAGCTCTAGCTGGATCTACGTTGAAGCGGGCGTCTCTACTCTAGCTGGATCTATGTTGAAGCGGGCGTCTCTACTCTAGCTGGATCTACGTTGACGTCTCTACTCTAGCTGGATCTACGTTGACGTCTCTACTCTAGCTGGATCTACGTTGACGTCTCTACTCTAGCTGGATCTACGTTGACGTCTCTACTCTAGCTGGATCTACGTTGACGTGGGCGTCTCTACTCTAGCTGGATCTACGTTGACGTTGACGTCTCTACTCTAGCTGGATCTACGTTGACGTCTCTACTCTAGCTGGATCTACGTTGACGTCTCTACTCTAGCTGGATCTACGTTGACGTGGGCGTCTCTACTCTAGCTGGATCTACGTTGACGTTGACGTCTCTACTCTAGCTGGATCTACGTTGACGTGGGCGTCTCTACTCTAGCAGGATCTACGATGACGTCTCTACTCTAGCCGGATCTACGTTGACGTGGGCGTCTCTACTCTAGCTGGATCTACGATGACGTCTCTACTCTAGCAGGATCTACGTTGACGTCTCTACTCTAGCTGGATCTACGTTGACGTGGGCGTCTCTACTCTAGCTGGATCTACGTTGACGTGGGCGTCTCTACTCTAGCTGGATCTACGTTGACGTGGGCGTCTCTACTCTAGCTGGATCTACGTGGGCGTCTCTACTCTAGCTGGATCTACGTTGACGTGGGCGTCTCTACTCTAGCTGGATCTACGTTTACCTTTCTCCTCCGACATTTGAAACAAAGTGAAAAGCAAGACTGAGAGAAAAAGAGCCGAAATCTGGACGTCTGGAAACGAGAACACACACACACACGCGCACACACACACACACACACACACACACACACACACACACACACACACACACACACACACACACACACACACACACACACACACACACACACACACCTGTGTGAAAGAAGTGTGTGTGTGTGTGTGTGTGTGTGTATCTGCTCTGCTGCAGACCGCTCAGCCTCGTTAATATTCATGAGTCGACACGTTACTACCATCTGTGTGTGTGTGTGTGTGTGTGTGTGTGTGTGTGTGTGTGTGTGTGTGTCTCTGTGTGTGTGTGTGTGTGTGTGTGTGTGTGTGTCTCTGTGTGTGTGTGTGTGTGTGTGTGTCTCTGTGTGTGTGTGTGTGTCTCTGTGTGTGTGTGTGTGTGTGTGTGTGTGTGTGTGTGTGTGTGTGTGTGTGTGTGTGTCTCTGTGTGTGTGTGTGTGTGTGTGTGTCTCTGTGTGTGTGTGTGTGTCTCTGTGTGTGTGTGTGTGTCTCTGTGTGTGTGTGTGTGTCTCTGTGTGTGTGTGTGTCTCTGTGTGTCTGTGTGTGTGTGTGTGTGTGTGTCTCTGTGTGTGTGTGTGTGTCTCTGTGTGTGTGTGTGTGTCTCTGTGTGTGTGTGTGTGTCTCTGTGTGTGTGTGTGTGTCTCTGTGTGTGTGTGTGTGTGTGTGTGTGTGTGTGTGTGTGTGTGTGTGTGTGTGTGTGTGCGTCTCACCATTTTCCTGCTTTTGTCCTTCCACCCTCTGCGTGCTGTGCTGCCCTCTGATTGGTCGAGGCCAAAAAAGAAAGGAGGGTGGGGGGCCGTGCTCGGCGGGCTGCAGCCATGCTGAGTCAGCTCGTTACATGCTGCACACACACACACACACACACACACACACACACACACACACACACACACACACACACACACACACACACACACACACACACACAGATGTTCAAAAATCAAAAAGGAAACAAGGTTATTAATCAATAATCCAGTCAATGTTTTCATTATTTTGGGACAAAAGTACCTCAATAAAAAAGATAATTATTATGGGATGTATTAGTTAATCTGCAGTAAATCAATAGATTATCTGAGAAGGTGTGAGATTATAATGGCGATTCATCTTAATCAATAAATCAACGACGTGTGTGTCTGTGTGTGTGTGTGTGTGTGTGTGTGTGTGTGTGTGTGTGTGTGTGTGTGTCTCTGTGTGTGTGTGTGTGTGTGTGTGTCTCTGTGTGTGTGTGTGTGTGTGTGTGTGTCTCTGTGTGTGTGTGTGTGTGTGTGTGTGTGTGTGTGTGTGTGTGTGTGTGTGTGTGTGTGTGTGTGTGTCTGTGTGTCTGTGTGTCTGTGTGTCTGTGTGTCTGTGTGTGTGTGTGTGTCTGTGTGTGTCTCTGTGTGTGTGTGTGTGTGTGTGTGTGTGTGTGTGTCTGTGTGTCTCTGTGTGTGTCTCTGTGTGTGTGTGTGTGTGTGTTTGTGTGTGTTTGTGTGTGTGTGTCTGTGTGTCTGTGTGTGTGTGTGTGTGTCTGTGTGTGTGTGTGTCTGTGTGTGTCTCTGTGTGTGTGTGTGTGTGTGTGTGTGTGTGTGTGTGTGTGTGTGTCTGTGTGTCTGTGTGTGTGTGTGTGTCTGTGTGTGTGTGTGTGTGTGTGTGTGTGTGTGTGTGTGTGTGTGTTTTCTCACCTGACACGCTGTTCTCTGTTGACCTCTGACCTCGCAGATCATTGGCGCTGCCGGATCGTTTCTTTCCAGAGAAGAAGAGCAGGCGCTGCTGGGGCTTCTGGGTACTGTAGTGAACAGACCACTTCCTGTCCCCATCACCTGCTGCAGAGAAAGAGAAAGTGAGAGCAGCAGCAGCAGCAGCAGCAGACCTGGCGTGTGCGCGAATGTGATGTCAAAATGACGTCGATCTCGCTGGCGTGCCAGGATGTTGAGTGCGTGACCAGATGGCGTGCACCACTCGCCGCCAAAGCGTAAACAGGAAGCGTGAACGAGCTCGAGGTCATCGTAATGCCAGGACTCTCTGGTAAACTTACTGGTTAATATGAGTTCTGTTATGGTGAATGAAAGGCTTGATCCCACCAAGTAGCTCATCCAATCAGATCGCAGCATTCACGTCAACGCGGCCGCCAGTTCTGACCTCGTTTACCTTCTTCTTCTTCTTCTTCTTGTCCGTAGAAAGAGCAGCGTCGGTAGTCTTTCCTCAGTAGCGCCCCCTCTGTTCAGGAGAAGACTGCAGCTAGCTAGCGCGAGTATAAACGGCTACGGCGATCCCGTGACGTCACATTTGCGCGCGACAGGTCGGCTGCGGCGAGTATAGCCCACGCCACCGAGCCACGGCCGAGAGACGTGTAGTTATATTTTTTTATTTTTCGAGAGGTGCACGTCAGGCTACGGCGTGCGGTCGTGTATTCACGCTCCTACGTACGTACGCAGCCGCGGCGTAGATCTTTACGCAGGAGTCTCCCGGTTTGTTTACTTCCTGCTCTGCTGTCGTCATGACTACTACGGCCACTAGAGGGCGCCGCTACCACAAACACACACACACACACACACATATATACATATATATATATATATATATGTAGGTCAGAGTGATGCTGAACAATCGACCAATGGGAGCGTTTTCTCACAGGACAGACACATGACATCATGCACAAACACACTCACCTCTCGTTTTGTTGAGATATTTAAGGACGGATTTAAACGCCACGCCGATCAGAACCATAACGCCGCCACACACACACACAGGCAGAGAGACACACACACACACACACACACACTCAGGCAGACACACACGCGGTCCGGAGGCTGCAGCAGCACTGCAGCTCGACTCGCTGCAACGCCGCTCTGCTTTCTCTCGCTCTGATCTCTCTTCTAACGCCTCGCTCTCTTTCAGAGAGAGAGAGACACACACACACACACACACACACAGACACACACACACACACACAGACACACACACACACACACACACACTGGCAGAAAGCCAACGCACGTGTGTCCTTCATGTGTGTCACCAGGTGATGAAGGTTACCCCCAAATACTGCATTACCACACACACACACACACACACACCTCTCATCTCTCTTCATCTACAAGCAATATGTGTGTGTGTGTGTGTGTGTGTGTGTGTGTGTGTGTGTGTGTGTGTGTGTGTGTGTGTGTGTGTGATAAATGTAGTTCAGATATTGACAGAATCGGCAGAAAAACGCAGAGTTTTTTTGTGATTGTTGAGGGCAAAAATCCTTGATTATGCGGCACGTTTTCTTAATAAATGTGATGAATATGCTCTATATGATATTTATGTAATTTTATGTGATGAAGTTGCGGGAACTTGCAAAAAACTGCGGTTTGATGAAAAAGAGAAAACAAAGTGATTCCCCCCCAACACCGTGTTCTCACTAGGAGAAATGACGTCACTTTATAACGTTCCCATGGCAACAGGGGAAAATGGCTGCTCTCGTGTGAAGTAAACGCAACATTTTTTTAACTTCCTGCTGAGATATGTGTAGGGTTGGGTATTTGGGTTTTTTCCGATACCGGTGCTAAATCGGTACTTTTAATACGGTGCCGGTGCCTCAAATGATACTTTTTAAGAAAGTTTTTAAATTTAACAACAATGGCCGCCAAGATGACATGTTTACTGCTGTTAGCATTCAGCTAGCATGCAGCTAGCTACTATAGCGGCTGGAAGAGCTGCCGTCCCGTCTTTAGGACACTTACTTTATTAGTCAAGACCACAGACGGGTATATTCATAATTAATTAATGGTCTATGGTCAAGACGAGTAAGTATTACCAGTAAAATATGCTGCCAGGTCTTCTACTGGCCAGGTGAGTGCAGGTGTAACTGTGTATGTTTTTACAGCCAGCTGACAGCCAATCAGAGAGCTGCATCTGTAGTAGACCTTCACACACACACTGGGACAGAACCAGTCTCAAAGTGTTCCAACTAACTGGGCCAGTGGAGCAGCCAATTAATGCTGCGTGTGTGTGTGTGTGTGTGTGTGTGTGTGTGTGTGTGTGTGTGTGTGTGTGTGTGTGTGTGTGTGTAATTAGTTTAATTAATTAGACAGTAAGTAGGCCACACAATCGGCACAGTGTTTATATAACCGTGTTCAACTCTGAGCAGTTTCCCTGCCGGCCAATCAGACGAGGGGACACACACACACACACACACACACACACACACACACACACACACACACACGTACACACACACACACACACACACAGACAGACACACACAGACACACACACACACACACGCACAGACAGACACACAGACAGACACACACACACACACGCACACACACACACACACACACACGCACACACACACACACATATACACACACAATCTCTCTCTCTCACACACACACACACACACACACACACACAATCTCTCTCTCTCACACACACACACACACACACACACACACACACACACACACACACACACACACACACACACACACACAATCTCTCTCTCTCACACACACACACACACACACACACACACACACACACACACACACACACACACACACACACACAATCTCTCTCTCTCACACACACACACACACACACACACACACAGACACACACACACACACACACACACGCACATGACGCTTCTACTACCCAGAGTTCCTAGCGGTACCTCTCTGCAGAAGGGGCGTGGCCTGAGTGGCGTCCGGCCCGGAGCTCGTCCCCCGTCGGCGTCTGAAGCAGAAGAAGCCGAAGGTCCGGCGCCTCCTGCTGGGCTGGTAGCGGTACTGCGGCGGCACCTCCGGCTCCACGAAGTGTGAGAACGGTACGCAGAACGGCGAGGCGGCGGGCACGGCGTAGCCGGGGCGGGGCTCAGGAGTCGGGGGGGAGGAACCTGTCCGGCCACGCTGGGAGAGGATCGGGTAGGAGGAGCGCGGCGGATGAAAAGCCGCCGATTGAAGATTTGGTTTCCCAGAAGTCTCGGGGGCGAGGAAACGACCCTGAGCGTCCAGAGCGAGGAAACGACCTTGAGCGTCCGGAGCGAGGAAGAGTTTGCCCTGAGCGTCCGGAGCGAGAGACGGGCGGATGCCGCCTGCGTTCTGCCCCAAGATGGCGCTGTGTTGCTGGTGGATTTTGGCGGTGAGAAGACGGCGCCGCAGGCTGCCCTCCGTCTTAGGCTGCAGGGCGGCCATTTGGCGAGGAAGCAGCTCGTCTAACTCTTCGTCTGGAACGCCGTTCCAGCAGCGGGACCCCACGCCAGGCCCCGCCCCCTCGCCGCCCAGACACTCAACGTACGAAATCATCCCGGCGGCTGATTGGCTGATTGATGCGTGCAATCAGGAAAAATCACAATAAAATGTTCCAACACTTCAAAATAAAAGCCTCTTTTCTGACTTTGAAATTAAAAGGTAAACTTCACAATAAAAGTCCAAACAACATTCAGTCCTTTCCTTTAAAAATCCCCCAGATGTTTAAATCCATTACTTTTTAGGAAGTCCTTCACAATAAAAGCTCAGAGTTATACAGGGATCCTTCAGAATAAAACAACAAACTTGTATCATCCGTCACAAAAAGGTTAAAAACAAAAGCCCCCAGCCTTCACAACAAAAGCATGAATATTGTTCCAATTTTCACAGTAAAAGCTCCAAAAAATGTCCAAAAGGTGTTCATTCTTCCATTAAAAAAATGCACACCAAATGTGCATCATCTTTCACAATAAAAGCATAAATTTTGCTCTGATCTTCACAATAAAGGCTAAAAAATGTCGATCTTTCACAATAAAAGTGTAAATTTTATTCCCATCTTCACAATAAAATCTCATGAAATGTCCAAAACGTGTTTAGTCTTTTTCATAAAATGTCCATTTTTCACAATAAAAGTGTGAATTTTATTCCCATCTTCATGATAAGAGCTAAAACAACGTCCGAAAAGTGTTCAGTCTTTCATAAAACGACCCAAAATGTCCATCATCTTTCACAATAAAAGCGCAACATATTTCACAGTTAGGGTCAGATTCGTCTTTAAAGTCTCCACGACATCGCCAAAAGGTTTCAGGAAACATCTTCTAATTCTTTCACAATAAAATCCTCAGACTTGTCCAGAAAACTTCCCCCGAGTCCCGAAACGATTCCAGTTTTAAACATGTCGACAGAAAGCAGAAGAGTTGCGAGCTCTTCCTCTGCCGTGTGCGTCTCTAATCTGCTTCTAACGGGGATTATCCCGCTCCGCCTCCGCAGATGGCTGCTGGGCAACAGGTGGTTGCCTCGACGACGACGACGCTTCAAACTGCATTACAGTCAGACAACATAAGGTCAGCTTCATCCTGAACCGGTGGCGCTTTTATTTACAGATGTAACGATACACTCAACTCACGGTTTGATTCACGGTTTGAAGTTGACGGTACGATAAAAAAAAAAAAATAATAATAATAATAATAATAATAATAATAATAATTTAAAAAAGGTTGACGATACAATAAAAAATAATAATAAAATATATATAAAAATCAATAAATAAATAATAAAATAATTAAATTAAAAAATAAAATTAAAAAATAATATTAAAATATAAAAATAAAAAATAAAAATAAAATATATATAAAAATCAATAAATAAATAATAAAAAAATAAAATAAAATATATATTAAAATCAATAACCAAATAATAAAAAAATAAAAATATTAAATAAAAAATAATATTAAAAAAAATAAAAAAAAATAAAATATATATAAAATCAATAAATAAATAATAAAAAAAATAAAAAAGAAAAATAAAAGTAGAAATAAAAAATGTACATTAAAATTAAAATGACATTTAAAAGTTGACAATACAATAAAATTCTAAATGAATATATATATTTTATAAAACAAAATTAAAATACTAAAACTATAAAAAAAATAAAAACATAAAAAATGAATTAAAAAATACAAAAAAATAAAAAGTTAACGATTTGATTTTCTCAGCATTTTTTAAGTGTTAATATTCCTTTGTTTAAATATACTGTATGTACAAAAAATAATCTTGACATGTTTCACAACTGTGAAAAAACGTCACATGTTCCTCTTATAAACTGTGTTTTATGTTAAACTTAGATATCTAAAACTTTAACATCTCTAAACTATTGATCAATTAGAGTACGTGCCGAAGCATATTAGTTAAATTTGATTATTTATTTGTCATAATATTGATGCTTTAAGCGCTTTAAATCTGTGCATCTGAGGCAGGGTTGAGATCTCGCGATACTTGTGGCAAAAGGGGCCGATCTTAGTTGACGGGATTGTTGGGATTGGTCAGTCGTGAGGCTGCTGAAGCAGCCGATTGGCTGCGCGAGGAGTAAACAATGAAATTAGCGTCCCAGCGGGGCTGAAGCTACTCGGTGGCTCCGGTCACAACATGAGTATTTACGACAGTTAAATTATTATTCTGCGTGATTTCCCGGTATGTGCAGATGGAGGAGATTTATCACAGATAAACACATCCGGCGGTAGAGGCTGGTGAGTGGAACAGAGGGTTTAAAATGTGTGTTTTTTAAACGCGTTAGCCGCTGAGTTAGCCTGTAAGCTACGCCCCGTTATTCCATTGTTACAACACGTGAAGCAGCAGTTTACCGTTATTACCGGTATTACGTTATAGTCACAATCCCGGGACTACTCCCGAATAATGTGGTAAATAGTGAACTTACTGAAGAGACGAGTATCAGTTCTGAATACGTCCTGTTGCTTCCACTGAGGCAGTGTGTTTGCTTAAATAGCGTAAAATATGAATGGAGTCTGGTTAAAGTTTTTTTTCATTAACTGGTATTACATTATACTTACAATCCCGGGACTTTCCCCGAATAATGAGGTAAACAGTGAACTTACTGAAGAGATAAGTATCAGTTCTGAATAAGTCCTGTTGCTTCCACTGAGGCAGTGTGATTGCTTAAATAGCGTAAAATATGAATGGAGTCTGGTTAAAGGTTGTTGTTTTTGGATCGAGATGAGCTGAGATTATTCAGATTATTGATTCATTTTTCATTTAATCATTTAGTCCGTAAAATATTCAGCGGTGGGAATTACATTTACCGTATTTTCCGGACTATAAGTCGCACTTTTTTTTTTTTTTTTTTTTCATAGTTCGGCCGGTCCTGCGACTTATTTATCAAAATTAAATTTGACATAAACCGTGAGAAATTAACCAAGAGAAAACATTACCGTCTACAATCAGTCCCTCCAGAAAAACGTGATTATACGATCGCAGAATTCAACGCATAATCAGCCAAAGTCTGCATATTTATGCGGGGGGGGGGGGGGGGCGCATTTTTCTCAAATACGCCGCACTAAATTGCCGATTTCCGCGCAAAATATGCGGGGCTTGCATGATTTCATAATCCCCGCATTTTAGTTGCAAAAAAGTCACATATATCTCAGCAGAAAGATGAAAAATGTTGCGTTTACTTCACACGAGAGCAGCCATTTTCCCCTGTTGCCATGGGAACGTTATGAAGTGACATCATTTCCCCTAGTGAGAACACGGTGTTGGGGGGGAATCACTTTGTTTTCTCTTTTTCATCAAACTGCAGTTTTTGCAAGTTCCCGCAATTTCATCGCATAGAATTGCATAAATATTTCGCATATTCCATCATATTTTTTAAGAAAACGTGCCGCATAATCAAGAATTTTTGCCCTCAACAATCACAAAAAACCTCTGCGTGTTTCTGCAGCGACTGATCTCTGGACCGTTAGGGGCTGCAGATGGAAAATAGCCTTCTGGCAAACTCTTTATTAATATGCACTGTCCCTGTAATAAGTAAAGAAACAGTTCTATGATCAGCATATCTGTGTCTAGAGCAGATTATACATAACTCTCAACTCTCAAAAAGCTTAAAGACAAAAACTCGCCAAGCGCCAGACGGAGCCCCGGTGCCGCTTTTTTGGACGTTTTTGTCGCGTTTTCAATATTTTTCTTGCTTTTTTCAAGGTTTTTTTGGACATTATTTTCATTTTATTTTTTGTTCCGCCGCTTTTTTTTCCAAGTTTTTGTCTCATTTTTCAAGTTATTTTTCTACAATTTGTTTTCGATGTTTTTGTCATTTCTAAATCCATGCCGACGTCTCCAGATAGACCTGATGGTCACATGTTTGAGTTCTCACATGCAGCTCCGCGTTTTTCTATACTACACTCTACTACATACTCTACACTCTCTACACACTCTATACTACACTCTACTACATACTCTACACTCTCTACACACTCTATACTACACTCTACTACATACTCTACACTCTCTACACACTCTATACTACACTCTAGTACATACTCTATACTACACTCTACACACTCTATACTACACTCTACTACATACTCTATACTACACACACTCTACACACTCTCTACTACACTCTACTACATACTCTATACTACACACTCTACACTCTCTACACACTGTATACTACACTCTAGTACATACTCTATACTACACTCTACACACTCTACACACTGTTTACTACACTCTAGTACATACTCTATACTACACACTCTACACACTCTATACTACACTCTACTACATACTCTATACTACACTCTACACACTCTATACTACACTCTACTACATACTCTATACTACACACACTCTACACACTCTCTACTACACTCTACTACACACTCTATACTACACTCTACTACATACTCTATACTACACACTCTCTACACACTCTCTACTACACTCTAGTACATACTCTATACTACACTCTACACACTCTACACAATGTTTACTACACTCTACTACATACTCTATACTACACTCTACACACTCTACACACTGTTTACTACACTCTAGTACATACTCTATACTACACACTCTATACTACACTCTACTACATACTCTATACTACACACTCTCTACACACTGTATACTACACTCTCTACACACTCTATACTACACTCTACTACATACTGTATACTACACACTCTCTACATACTGTATACTACACACTCTCTACACACTGTATACTACACTGTACTACATACTGTATACTACACAGATAGCCGGCCCTGATGCTCAGATGTTTGTGTTCTCACATGCAGCTCCGTGTTTTTCTGGAGGAACCGAGAAAGCCAACAAACAAAATGCCCCCAAAAAGAAAATCCTATTCTGCAGATTACAAACTGCAGGTAGTAAAATACGCCGCCGGAAACGGTAACCGAGCAGCAGGAAGACAGTTCGGCGTGAGCGAGAAACTGGCGAGGGACTGGCGTAAAGCGGAGGTCGCTCTAACTCTGATGGAGAAAACTAAGCGAGCCGACCGCGGGCTGAAGGCGAGATGGCCGGCGCTGGAGGAACGGGTCCACGGATGGGCGCTTCAACGCCGCGCCGCCGGGAGGCGCTCGTCGTCGGCGCAGTTACGTCTCCACGCCCTGGTCGTCGCCAAGGAGATGAATATAAGCGATTTTGCCGGCGGCCCGTCTTGGTGTTACCGCTTCATGCAACGCAGCCGCCTCTCTGGCACAGCACGGACGGCGCGGCGGCAGAGACCGCCGCCAGACTTCCACGCTAACGGCGACTGTTTCCGTGAGTTCGTCTTCGTTCGTAACTAATGCGACTCGTGTGTTTTCTTCCTCGTCTTGACGCGTTTTAGCAACTTATAGTCAGAGAAATACGGTACTATATTATGAAGGACTACAAATGACAAAAGGAAAAGTAAATAAATAAATATATAAATGCAGAAATATAGTTAAAATAAATACATTTTGGTAATATAAATGGCTATTTCTGTATTTTTACATGTATTTATGCATTTATATATTTATTTATATATTTATGTATTTATATATTTATATATTTATTTATTTATATGTTTATGTATTTATATATTTATACATTTATTTATATATTTATGTATTTATATATTTATTTATACGTTTATTTATATATTTATGTATTTATTTATTTATATATTTATTTATTTATGTTTATGTATTTATATATTTATTTATTTATATATTTATACATTTATTTATATATTTATGTATTTATTTATGTATTTCTATATTTATGTATACATTTATTTATTTCTGCATTTATTTATATATTTATTTATTTATTTCTACATTTATTTATTTCTGCATGTATTTATATATTTATTTATATATTTATTTATTTCTACATTTATTTATATATTTATGTATTTATATATATTTATTTATTTATATGAAATGCTGAAAGCTCTGGGTGTGGAGGGGCTGTCTTGGTTGACACGCCTACTCAACATTGCGTGGAAGTCTGGGACAGTGCCTAAGGAGTGGCAGACCGGGGTGGTGGTTCCCCTCTTCAAAAAGGGGGACCAGAGGGTGTGTACCAATTACAGGGGTATCACACTTCTCAGCCTCCCTGGTAAAGTCTACTCCAAGGTGCTGGAAAGGAGGGTTTGGCCGATAGTCGAACCTCAGGTTGAAGAGGAACAATGCGGATTCCGTCCTGGGCGTGGAACAACGGATCAGCTCTTTACTCTAGCAAGGATCCTGGAGGGAGCCTGGGAGTATGCCCATCCAGTCTACATGTGTTTTGTGGATCTGGAGAAGGCATATGACCGGGTCCCCCGGGAGACTTTGTGGGAGGTGCTGCGGGAGTATGGGGTGAGGGGGTCCCTTCTCAGGGCCATCCAATCTCTGTATGACCAAAGCGAGAGCTGTGTCCGGGTTCTCGGCAGTAAGTCAGACACGTTCCAGGTGAGGGTTGGCCTCCGCCAGGGCTGCGCTTTGTCACCAATCCTGTTCGTAGTATTTATGGATAGGATATCGAGGCGTAGTCGTGGTATGGAGGGGTTGCAGTTTGGTGGGCTGGGGATCTCATCGCTGCTCTTTGCGGATGATGTGGTCCTGATGGCATCATCGGCCTGTGACCTTCAGCACTCACTGGATCGGTTTGCAGCCGAGTGTGAAGCGGCTGGGATGAGGATCAGCACCTCTAAATCTGAGGCCATGGTTCTCAGCAGGAAACCGATGGAGTGCCTTCTCCAGGTAGGGAATGAGTCCTTACCCCAAGTGAAGGAGTTTAAGTACCTTGGGGTCTTGTTCGCGAGTGAGGGGACAATGGAGCTGGAGATTGGTCGGAGA
>CM042448.1:23911834-23914334 GCA_023631565.1 Gymnocephalus cernua | reverse complement strand
ACACACACACACACACACACACACACACGATAAAGAAACGAAGACAGCCAGGTACCTGATGCGGTAGGTGAAGAAAAAGTGCGGTGGATGGACGGAGGAAAGTTCCGGCAGGAAGGAGGTAGAAACGGAGACGGTGATGTCCCTGGTGGTCGCCACGCAGCCCTTATCGTGCACGTACCTACACACACACACACACACACACACACACACACACACACACACACACACACACACACACACACACACACACACACACACACACACACACACACACACTTTTCTTTTTAAAACACACGCCGTTTATAATTTGGCGTCTCTTTGTAGTCAGTTTGTGTTTTTGGTGACATTATTTCGGAGCGTTATCTATATTATCTAATAAATACCTGAAGATCTGGTCTCTGATTATGGGATATTCTCCGGTGACCACGTTGTGGACGTACGCCGTGAACCACTCCAAGAAACAGGAACCTGAATACACACACACACACACACACACACACACACACACACACACACACACACACACACACGTTCATATCGCTCAGGAATCTCACACAACACTGAAAAAACCTCAATATAAAGACAAAATGTAGTTGACGTGTGTGTGTGTGTGTGTGTGTGTGTGTGTGTGTGTGTGTGTGTGTGTGTGTGTGTGTGTGTGTGTGTGTGTGTGTGTGTGTGTGTGTGGTGATGACAGACCTGTGATAAACATGTCGATGGCTGATGGATCCTGAGCCGCCTGATCCTGAGAGACAGACACACAAAAACATCACAACTTGTTCTAATGTCTGCACACATACGACACAGTCACGTTACAAGACTCGCACGCCGCGACTGACACGTTAACATCAGATGACTGTCCACAGCAGGGTAGTCTCGCATTACCGGACCTTCCTCCACAGAGCTGCAGAGGAAGGTCTGTCTAGTATACACAGCATTCGTGGATTGGAGGAAAACGTGCTCTGACGAACAAAAAAAGGTGACAAGAAACGTCTAAAAGTGGCGACAAAAACATCTAAAAATGGCGACAAAAACATCTAAAAATGGCGACAAAAAACGTCTAAAAATAGCGACAAAACGTCTAAAAATGGCGACAAAACGTCTAAAAATGGCGACAAAAAACGTCTAAAAATAGCGACAAAAAACATCTAAAATTGCAACAAAAACATCTAAAAATGGCGACAAGAAGCGTCTAACAATGGCGACAAAAAACGTCTAAAAATAGCGACAAAAAACGTCTAAAATTGCAACAAAAACATCTAAAAATGGCGACAAAAAACGTCTAAAAATGGCGACAAAAAACGTCTAAAAATAGCGACAAAAAACATCTAAAATTGCAACAAAAACATCTAAAAATGGCGACAAAACGTCTAAAAATGGCGACAAGAAGCGTCTAAAAATGGCGTCAAAAAACGTCTAAAAATGGCGACAAGAAGCGTTTAAAAATGGCGACAAAAAACGTCTAAAAATAGCGAGAAAAAACATCTAAAATTGCAACAAAAACATCTAAAAATGGCGACAAGAAGCGTCTAACAATGGCGACAAAAAACGCCTAAAAATAGCGACAAAAAACGTCTAAAATTGCAACAAAAACATCTAAAAATGGCGACAAAAAACGTCTAAAAATGGCGACAAAAAACGTCTAAAAATAGCGACAAAAAACATCTAAAATTGCAACAAAAACATCTAAAAATGGCGACAAAACGTCTAAAAATGGCGACAAGAAGCGTCTAAAAATGGCGTCAAAAAACGTCTAAAAATAGCGACAAAAAACGTCTAAAATTGCAACAAAAACATCTAAAAATGGCGACAAAAAACGTCTAAAAATGGCGACAAAAAACGTCTAAAAATAGCGACAAAAAACATCTAAAATTGCAACAAAAACATCTAAAAATGGCGACAAAACGTCTAAAAATGGCGACAAGAAGCGTCTAAAAATGGCGTCAAAAAACGTCTAAAAATGGCGACAAGAAGCGTTTAAAAATGGCGACAAAAAACGTCTAAAAATAGCGAGAAAAAACATCTAAAATTGCAACAAAAACATCTAAAAATGGCGACAAGAAGCGTCTAACAATGGCGACAAAAAACGCCTAAAAATAGCGACAAAAAACGTCTAAAATTGCAACAAAAACATCTAAAAATGGCGACAAAAAACGTCTAAAAATGGCGACAAAAAACGTCTAAAAATAGCGACAAAAAACATCTAAAATTGCAACAAAAACATCTAAAAATGGCGACAAAACGTCTAAAAATGGCGACAAGAAGCGTCTAAAAATGGCGTCAAAAAACGTCTAAAAATGGCGACAAGAAGCGTTTAAAAATGGCGACAAAAAACGTCTAAAAATAGCGAGAAAAAACATCTAAAATTGCAACAAAAACATCTAAAAATGGCGACAAGAAGCGTCTAAAAATGGCGTCAAAAAACGTCTAAAAATGGCGACAAGAAGCGTTTAAAAATGGCGACAAAAAACGTCTAAAAATAGCGAGAAAAAACATCTAA
>CM042448.1:23904334-23906834 GCA_023631565.1 Gymnocephalus cernua | reverse complement strand
TTATATATACCGTATATATATATATATATATATATATATATATATATACACCAGACTCCATGTAAATAATCAGTAATTTTAGCATCGTAAAAAAAACACTTCATTCAAAGTGGACAGAAACAAAATAAAACTATAAAAAGCCATTTTGTGTCGTCTTTCCATTTTCCAACCATCACAACTCTAGTTTAGGTTGAAATAAACACATAGTTTACTGATTTACACGTGAGAATATGTTGGCTCTATACACGCTAAAAGTCCTGATTATTTACATGGAGTCTGGCTCTATACACGCTAAAAGTAGTGATTATTTACATGGAGTCTGGCTCTATACACGCTAAAAGTCCTGATTATTTACATGGAGTCTGGCTCTATACACGCTAAAAGTCCTGATTATTTACATGGAGTCTGGCTCTATACACGCTAAAAGTCCTGATTATTTACATGGAGTCTGGCTCTATACACGCTAAAAGTCCTGATTATTTACATGGAGTCTGGCTCTATACACGCTAAAAGTCCTGATTATTTACATGGAGTCTGGCTCTATACACGCTAAAAGTAGTGATTATTTACATGGAGTCTGGCTCTATACACGCTAAAAGTCCTGATTATTTACATGGAGTCTGGCTCTATACACGCTAAAAGTCCTGATTATTTACATGGAGTCTGGCTCTATACACGCTAAAAGTCCTGATTATTTACATGGAGTCTGGCTCTATACACGCTAAAAGTCCTGATTATTTACATGGAGTCTGGCTCTATACACGCTAAAAGTAGTGATTATTTACATGGAGTCTGGCTCTATACACGCTAAAAGTCCTGATTATTTACATGGAGTCTGGCTCTATACACGCTAAAAGTCCTGATTATTTACATGGAGTCTGGCTCTATACACGCTAAAAGTCCTGATTATTTACATGGAGTCTGGCTCTATACACGCTAAAAGTCCTGATTATTTACATGGAGTCTGGCTCTATACACGCTAAAAGTCCTGATTATTTACATGGAGTCTGGCTCTATACACGCTAAAAGTCCTGATTATTTACATGGAGTCTGGCTCTATACACGCTAAAAGTAGTGATTATTTACATGGAGTCTGACTCTATACACGCTAAAAGTCCTGATTATTTACATGGAGTCTGGCTCTATACACGCTAAAAGTAGTGATTATTTACATGGAGTCTGACTCTATACACGCTAAAAGTCCTGATTATTTACATGGAGTCTGGCTCTATACACGCTAAAAGTCCTGATTATTTACATGGAGTCTGGCTCTATACACGCTAAAAGTCCTGATTATTTACATGGAGTCTGGCTCTATACACGCTAAAAGTCCTGATTATTTACATGGAGTCTGGCTCTATACACGCTAAAAGTCCTGATTATTTACATGGAGTCTGGCTCTATACACGCTAAAAGTAGTGATTATTTACATGGAGTCTGGCTCTATACACGCTAAAAGTCCTGATTATTTACATGGAGTCTGGCTCTATACACGCTAAAAGTCCTGATTATTTACATGGAGTCTGGCTCTATACACGCTAAAAGTCCTGATTATTTACATGGAGTCTGGCTCTATACACGCTAAAAGTCCTGATTATTTACATGGAGTCTGGCTCTATACACGCTAAAAGTCCTGATTATTTACATGGAGTCTGGCTCTATACACGCTAAAAGTCCTGATTATTTACATGGAGTCTGGCTCTATACACGCTAAAAGTAGTGATTATTTACATGGAGTCTGACTCTATACACGCTAAAAGTCCTGATTATTTACATGGAGTCTGGCTCTATACACACTAAAAGTAGTGATTATTTACATGGAGTCTGGTGGGTTTAGAGTTAGTGACTTGAGAGCTGTTTCTGGTTAAACAGAAAGGCCTCAAAGAGGTTTTAAAGGTCTATGTTGTTCCTATCACCCAACATGGGAACACAGGGTCCAGGTCTATGTTTGTGTGTTTAAACTGTGAGGGTGATGTTGGTGTTTGGGGGTTTTATCTGCTCGGCGTGAAGGTCTGAAGTCTGATCTGAGATCTGCTCCTGTTCGTTTACTCAGCTGACGTTCTGCAAACAGCTCGGGAACAAAAGTTCAAACGCTCAAACCCTCCATCATTGTGACTGAGACTGTGACCGGGCCCCTTAGAGGCCCCCAGAGGTCACCAGAGTCTCCCAGAGTCTCCCAGAGCCCCCCAGAGTCCCCCACAGTCCCCCAGAGGCTCCCAGAGTCCCCCACAGTCCCCCACAGTCCCCCAGAGGTTATCAGAGTCTCACAGAGTCTCCCAGAGGCCCCCAGTCCCCCCCAGTCCCCCAGAGTCCCCCAGAGGTTATCAGAGTCTCACAGAGTCTCCCAGAGGCCCCCAGTCCCCCACATTCCCCCAGAGTCCCCCAGAGGTTATCAGAGTCTCACAGAGTCTCCCAGAGGCCCCCAGAGTCCCCCACAGTCCCCCAGAGGCCCCCAGAGGTCACCAGAGTCTCACAGAGTCTCCCAGAGGCCCTCAGAGTC